>CM059227.1:2845569-2875569 GCA_030347435.1 Clarias fuscus | reverse complement strand
CTATCCTCCATCTGTCAGTGGATCACCAGCTTCCTGACAGGTGGGAAACAGCAGGTGAGGCTGGGTGGAGTCACTTCAAGTTCATGGTTATTCTGTGCTGTTTCTCCCAGGGATGTACCCTCTGTCCACTTTTACTCTCTCTTAATACGAACGACTGCACATTCAACGACCCAGCTGTAAAAACACCCCAAGTTTGCAAATGACACTTCAATCATTAGACTCCCCAAACTTCCCAAAACCTGAAGCGGGAGCAACTCCATCCTCAAAAACAAAAAAAAATAAAAATCAACAGAGGATGTATTTTCTGCGACAATTGAGGAAGTATGGTCTGCCACAGGAACTGCTGAATCAGTTCTACTGTACATTGCCGTCATCAAACCCGTCCTGTGCACATCCATCCTGGTCTGGTTTGGAGCGGTCACAAAACAGGACAGGAACAGACTGCGGCAAACTGTAAGAACAGCAGGGGAAAATCACTGCTGTGCCCTTGCCACATTCTCCATGACTTGCCCAGGAAACAGGCAGGAAAAATCACTACAGATTCCTCACGCTCTAGAAGCAGCCATTTTCAGCTTTTCCCTTCTGGCTAGCACAACAGAACCCTGGATAGCAAAATTGCCAGACATAGGAGCAATTTCTTTTCAAATGCAATGCACCCTAAAATAGTAAATATCCAACAAGGATCTACTGTAGAAACATCAACATGCTCTTCACAAGCTTGTTACACCTACATACTGTACATGGTATATTTAAACAATAAAACATCAGTTATTGTCTTGTGATGCCCAATATTGTTTCTTGCACTACAATGTACACTCACATTTTTTGCAACCCATATTGTATATTGTACAAACAATCCAAAACGTATATATGCACATGTGATGCACAATGCATCATGAACACTCACTTTATGTATGTATTTGATCTGTTTACGTACTCTAGATAGTGTTTAGTATAATATCTTATAGCCTCAATGTGTGGCTATAAGAAACGTGTAGCCTCAGTATATTACATATATAGTTTTTAGACTGCATACGTTACTTGATTTGCCTCAGTATATTATCTCGTAGCCCCAATACATTATTTCACAACCTTAGAGCCTTTGATCCACAATTGAGGCTACAGGATTATACACTGAGACCAGAACATAATGCACTGCAGCTAGTGATGATACAGCAAAGCCGTGAAATAGTCTATTGAGATTTAAAACGCAATATACTGAGGTTATGAGATAATGTATTGTAGCTAAAAGATAATATATTGAGTCTATAAACTAATATACTAGAACTACAAGATAATATATTGAGGCTATAAGAGACAGTGGTACCCTGGCATATGATTTTAATCTGTCCCAAAGCAAAATGTCATACTGTGAAACACATTTATCCATAGGAAATAATGTAAATGCAGATAATCCGTTCCAGAGCAAAATGCAAAAATAAAACATTTTAAAAATAAAAGAAAGTAAACTCGCTTCACTTTTGTTACAAATAAGTTTTGAAAATCTCCTGGATGCACAAATTCGACGTTCGGTCCGGTCCCTCATATGCCAAAAATGCTTCACATGCCGAGGCAAATTTCTTGAAAAATGTCAGTTCTTATGGTCACCATGTGGGAGGCGGGGCGATCGTATGCCGAGGTATCACTGTAATATATTGAGGCTACAGGATAATGCACTAAAGCCACAAGATAATATTGAAGCCACAGAATGATGTATTGAGACTATGAGAATATATTGATGGCATGAGATAATATATTAAAACCACAAAATAGGATATAGAGGCTATAAGGTAATATATTGAAACTATGCGACAGTATTAAAATGATAAGATAATACTTTAAGGAAACTTAAATAACTTAATAATGTTGTAAAATAATGTAAAATAACTTTTAATGTTGTAGCCACAAAGCAACCATGACATGTGTAACTTTCCCCACGTTAACATATTGTGTTGTTATTGGTCTTTCGGCTGCTCCCAGCAAGGGGTTGCCACGGCAGACACTTGGTCCGCATATACAAGTTTTGCACAGGTTTTATGCCCTTCCTGACGCAATCCTCCCATTTTACCGGGACTTGGGACCAACACTGTATCCAGTAGCTGGGGTTTAGGCACTAGCTGGGGATTGAAGCCGTATGGCAGGCAAAACACCTGCTGTACCACTGAGCCACTTTAAAAATGCACTTTGAAAACCACATTGAAAATACACTTACAGTAAGAAGGTTAATATCATAATATATTATTAATTATCAATGAATTTCCAAAGCTCAGGGTTGAATGGCCACAATCAAGTAATATTTCACTCGCAGTTTCTCACATTTTTAAATGCAGTAGTTGCCACAAGGTAAGGCACGAACTTGATCTCATGGGACTTAACTTGTGGTCTCAATCCATTAATTTGTGGCCATGCTTTATTTAAAACACCACAATGTCACCTCAAAGCCTGTGTCTAAGTGACCTCATTTAGCAAACACTGTCCAAACGCATTATAATATAAATTATATATAAATGTGAACATTACAACAAAAAAAAAAAAAGGAATTAAACCCAGAGTTAAACTATAATCTATAAAGTATAGAGGAAACAGTGTGTGTTAATAAATGACTATAAATGAACGCTATATAATCGCTTTAGGATGTCAGATAGAGTGTATGATGACAAACTCCTGGACATCCTGCTGTTTCGTGTCTCTTGCTGTGAGTGGAGGCCTGTGAACGTGTGATTAGTCCCAGACAAAGAAATGCCCTCAGAACATAATCACTACGGATCTCAGCAGTGGGCCATATCGTCAGATTAGTGTAACCATGCAAGCTGTGATCAGCAAAAAGGAAAAAAAAAAAAAAAAAAAACTAGAAGAAGAAGAAGAAGAAGAAGAAAAGAAAGTTGAGTAGATTTCTATACATGTACAGCTTAGGGCTTTTATCAGCATTAATTAGCATTCTGTTCATTAAGTGCAAAGAAATGGGATTCTCATCTCATCTGTGTTATACCGAGTTGAGCTTCGAGGGATTTTAAGGTCATGGAGTGTAAAATTCAACCCATAATGGTTCACTGGAATCTGAATAGCACATATATGTTAGAGGGGCATAAAAAGCAACAAGGAAGTTCTTCTCACAATCCAATTATCTTCCCAGTGCTTAGAAGGATTGAACCCAATTTAAGGCAGCAGAATCTTCAGCGTCCGCATCAGTGGTGCGCTACCCTGTATACCAGTTTACCCTATATACAGGGTTGTGGGGGGCCTGGATTCCACAGGATATCCCAGGAGACTTAGGGCACTGGGCGGGGTTCATCCTGGAGGGGCTGTCAGTCCATCATAGAGCACACACTCATTCACTCACTCACTATGAGCAAATTGGGAAATCAATTAGCCTAACCTCCATGTCTTTGGACTGTGAGAGGAAACACACAGGAAACCCACGAAACACAGGGAGAACATAAACTCCACACACAGATCCGAGGCGGGAATCGAACCCGAAAACTGGAGGTGCAAGGTGAGAGTGCTAACCACTACTCCGCCGTACCACCCGGATGCAAAGATCTTAAACCATTTTCTTCATAAACTGATCTTTCACTTAGGAGGAATTGAGAATCTCCCGGGTGTTCACTGTAACTTTGTGCTCTCTGGATGTCAGGATGTTTCACGGCTGAAGGTGAAGCCCTCAGTCGTCCATCCTCAGGAGCTGATCTCCATTCATTCGCACAGACAAGAGCAATTTAAAGATAGCATCTTTACCATGAGGACCGGCTCCTGTGCTCCACTAACGCCCCATAAAACACCAGACCGAGGCGAGGCAAGGGCTTCTTTTGATCCTTTTCTCCGTTATACTGATAGCCGATGCTGGAGGTGATAATGTAAACAGAAAAAAAAAAACACACGCCTCCCCTTTTCCTGTTTCGTATTAAAGAGAATACCGTGTGCTAGAAGTGCATGAGAGTAGGAGACATGGGTGCTAGTAGTGTCAGAGACAAAACAGGAACTTACGGCACCCGATGGAACCTGCACTCTCTCTCTCTCTCTCTCTCTCTTTCTGCTTTCTATTTATTCATCTTTTCCCCTCCTTCTGTCTATGCACCTCCATTCCTATATCGCTCTCCATTGTTGTCATTCTCTGTCTTTCTCTCTAGAAACCTCCCTTATCTTCTCAGTATCTATCTTTCATGCTGTCGTTCCTTTTTCTGGTCTCCTTCCCTCTCTTCTCATCCTTCTTTCACTGTCCGTCTCACTCCTTTTCTCATTACCTCCATATCCATCTCTCTCCATTCAACTCTCTCCATTCCACTTTGCTTTATTTCTCCAAAGAGATTCTGCACCCCCCCCCAACATGTCTTTTTCCTTCTTTCTCTCCATTCTCTGCAGTTCCCATCTATATTATCTCCGACTTTTTTCCCCTCTGTCTCCCTTTCTCTCTACCTCTAAATTAGTCTCTCTCTTTATCTCTCTCCCTCCAAATTTCTCTCTATTCCTGGATCGTGCCTGCTTTTTTTCTCAAAAGGTGCTCTCTCTCTCTCTCTCTCTTTTATTTATTCATCTCTATTCCTCCTTCTCTCTATGCACCTCCATTCCCATCTCTTTCCATTGTTGCCATTCTCTTTCTTTCTCTCTATAAACCTCCCTTCACTTCTTACTATCTATCTTTTATGCTGTCACTCTTTTCCCAGTCTTCCTTCCCTTTCTCCTCATCTCTCCCTTTCACTCCCTCACTCTCTCTCTCTCTCTCTCTCTCTCTCTCTCGCTCCCTTTCTCACTACCTCCCTATCCATTTCTCTCCCTTCACATCTCTCCTTTGCTTTATTTCTCTAAAGAGATGCTCTCTCTCTCTCTCTCTCTCTCTCTCTCTCGCTCTCTCTCTCTCTCTCTCTCTCTCTCTCTCTCTTTATGTCCCTCACTGTCCATCTCTAATTTGCATCTGTATTTATCTATCAAATATAATATAAATACTGTCTCTATAAATATACTACAAATGAAAAGCAATAAAAAAAAAAAGCGAAATCCCAGAGAAATGCTCTCTCTTTTGAAACATTTCACGGTGCGCTGATTGACAGCTGATGTAAAAGTCTCCGTTTGAAGCCGGAGAGATGGAGAGACGAAGAAGGAAATAATGAGGCTGTCTGGGTTCATGTCTATTACACTGTAACTGTCTAATGGAGTTGGCTCTCACTCTGGGACTAGATCGTCTGCGCCCATTTTAAAAGCTGGCACTGGCGCTGACCTTTCCTCTCTCTCGATACACCACGCGGAGGTAAAAGATGTGACGCTCATCAGGAACGAGCGACTCGGTGGCAGACGTGTGAGAGTGTGAGACTTGTGGCCATTTCTTTCCCTCCTCGTCAAAGAAATAATGTGAAGTAATTGTGGTTTAACATCCTTCAACTGACCTCAATTACTTTGGAGCAGGCGAGAGTAGTTTCGTTCACCGAAATCGTCTTTATGAGTCTAAATTCGATCACACTTAAATTAGCATTATGGACTAATGGCTAAAAATTCTGTGGCGTTCGTGTCCTGAATGACCTGCTAATGGTTCAGGATGGAGCAGGAAATAATAAGCGCGCGCGAGAGAGAGCGAGACTTTTTTTTTTTTTTACTTTTTACAATCCTTTATTTGACAAGTTTTGTTTTATAAGCTGGAAAAAAGGATTGAGTTAATAAATAATTGATTTAAAATAGATAGATAAATAAATAAATAAATAAATAAATAAGACATTTTTTACATTATAGTTCTTCTTTAAAGACATATATAGTTATTGTGCTTTTTTTTCAGTTAAAATATGCGGCAAAGATGATTTCGTCATCTTCTACTGAGCACAAGGTCTCCTCACAGCACCATATAGTTTTAAACATATTTATGTCTTTCATACTCTTGTAAAAATTAAAATCAATTAAACTTCTTGATTTGACAAGTCTGGAGAAGATCTTTTTGGGGTCGCAGTCTGCGCTTTTGTACTTTTTGGTTAATGGTGGTTTGTACAGTGCCCTCCACTCTGGTTTAAAATCATTATTAAAACCCAGTTCAGTGCGCCGTGGGGTGTCTACCCTCCCATTCAGTTTTTTCTTGTTTAAGACCTTTACACAAGCTTTGTATAAAACCTTACCAGACACTGTCTCAAAGTTCATGTCTTCCTCACCCTTGAGCTCCAGGAGGGGGCCGCCATAACCATCTAGGTCTGGAGTTATCATCAGCTGTGGAAAACATTCGTCTTCTGTAGGACTGGTCTCGTTGTTTGTGGATTCCATCAGCTGAACGCGTTCTGCCGATGTTAGGGCGGTTCTCCAGCAATGCAGGAGTTGGTTGGCGACCCGTTGAGACCGCAGTTCCATCTGTGCTGCCAAGTCCTCTGCTCGAGACAGGTCTGGTCCGGTGATGTTCACCAGCTGCCGGAGTGTCACGATCCCTGCGGAGATCAGGGTCTTGGATAGTGCTGGGGTGGTTGGACTAGAAATGTCTAGCTGCCCTCCACAGACTAGGGGCTCCTCCAGCTCCGTGCGTAGGAGTGTGTAGGCTGCCGCTCTCCATCCTTCATCACTAGTTCCGGTGAGGAGTCTCTGGATGAACTGCAGACGGAAGGCTGCTGTTCTGCTGGCCAACTGCACCAGGCCCTGTCCTCCTTCCTCTTTCGGCAGGTGAAGAAGACTTTGTGGTAGCCAGTGCAGTTTGTACCACTAGGGCCTGTGTGCTTGCTAGCAGGTGATTGACAGTGGTGAGTGGTGGGTCCATACATGCCACTTTATGCCACAGCGACGATGCTGCTAGGTTGTTGATGACCAGCCACTTCCATCTGCTTAGTCTGCCTTTTATGTTTTCAACAATTCCATCCCAGTTTTTGTTTAAAAACTCAGCACTGCCCAGGTAGACACCCAAGTATTTAAAACCAGTCTTTTTCCACATTAAACCCCCTCCTAGTGTGGGCTGGTCGTCTCTCCATTCTCCTACTAAAATGGCTTCACTTTTAGTCCAGTTGATTTTAGCAGATGATAAAACCTTAAAATCTTCTAAAACATCAGTTAAAAGATTCACATCTGTCTGTGTATTCACCATTACAGCTAGATCATCGGCATAAGCTGAAAGACAGGTTAAAATATTAAAATGAGGTATATTAAAACCAGAAAGCTGCTCTCTTAATTTACATAAAAGAGGTTCGATCGCTAAAGAATATAGCATGTCTGACAGAGAGCAGCCTTGTCTAATACCTCTGTGTACTTTAAAAGGGACACATAAACCACCATTAACCTTCAGTACACTCTCAATGTCACTGTACAATGTCTTGATCATTGTTATGAAGCCTGGGTCGAACCCGAAGCTTTCCAGCACCTTCCACAGGTATTTGTGTTCAACCCTGTCAAAAGCCTTTTCCTGGTCTAGTAAAATGAAACCGGTCTTTAAATCCAAGAGTCTAGAGACATCCATAATATCACGGATTAAGTGTATATTATCAAAGATAGACCTACACACGTGGACAAAATTGTTGGTACCCTTCGGTCAACTAAAGAAAAACTCACAATGGTCACAGAAATAACTTTAATCTGACAAAAGTAATAATAAATAAGAATTCTATGAATGTTAACCAATGAAAGTCAGACATTGCTTTTCAACCATGCTTCAATGGAATCATAAAAAAAAATTAACTCATGGAACAGGCCTGGACAAAAATGATGGTACCCCTAACTTAATAGTTTGTTGCACAACCTTTTGAGGCAATCACTGCAATCAAACGATTCCTGTAACTGTCAATGAGACTTCTGCACCTCTCTGCAGGTATTTTGGCCCACTCCTCATGAGCAAGCTGCTCCAGTTGTTTCCGGTTTGAAGGGTGCCTTTTCCAGACGGCATGTTTCAGCTCCTTCCAAAGATGCTCAATAGGATTGAGGTCAGGGCTCATAGAAGGCCACTTTAGAATAGTCCAATGTTTTCCTCTTAGCCATTCTTGGGCGTTTTTAGCTGTGTGTTTTGGGTCATTGTCCTGTTGCAAGACCCATGACCTGCGACTGAGACCCAGCTTTCTGACACTGGCCAGCACATTTCTCTCTAGAATCCCTTGATAGTCTTGAGATTTCATTGTACCCTGCACAGATTCAAGACACCATGTGCCAGATGCAGCAAAGCAGCCCCAGAACATAACAGAGCCTCCTCCATGTTTCACAGTAGGGACAGTGTGCTTTTCTTGATATACTTCATTTTTCCATCTGTGAACATAGAGCTGATGTGCCTTGGCAAAAAGTTCCATTTTTGTCTCATCTGTCCATAGGACATTCTCCCAGAAGCTTTGTGGCATGTCAACATGTAGTTTGGCATATTCCAGTCTGGCTTTTTTATGATTTGTTTTCAACAATGGTGTCCTCCTTGGTCGTCTCCCATGTAGTCCACTTTGGCTCAAACAACAACGGATGGTGCGATCTGACACTGATGTTCCTTGAGCATGAAGTTCACCTTGGATCTCTTTAGAAGTCTTTCTGGGCTCTTTTGTTACCATTCGGATTATCCGTCTCTTTGATTTGTCATCAATTTTCCTCCTGCAGCCAAGTCCAGGGAGGTTGGCTACAGTCCCATGGATCTTAAATTTCTGAATAATATGTGCAACTGTAGTCACAGGAACATCTAGCAGCTTGGAAATGGTCTTATAGCCTTTACCTTTAACATGCTTGTCTATAATTTTCTTTCGAATCTCCTGAGACAACTCTTTCCTTCGCTTCCTCTGGTCCATGTTGAGTGTGGTACACACCATGTCACCAAACAACACAGTGACTACCTGGAGCCCTATATATAGGCCCACTGACTGATTACAAGATTGTAGACACCTGTGATGCTAATTAGTGGACACACCTTGAATTAACATGTCCCTTTGGTCACATTATTTTCAGTATTTTCTAGGGGTACCATCATTTTTGTCCAGGCCTGTTCCATGAGTTTATTTTTTTTAATAATTCTGTTGAAGCATGGTTGAAAAGCAATGTCTGACTTTCATTGGTTAACATTCATAGAATTTTTTTCAATTATTACTTTTGTCAGATTAAAGTTATTTATGTGACCATTGTGAGTTTTTCTTTCATTGACCGAAGGGTACCAACAATTTTGTCCACGTGTGTACCAGACACGCAGTACGTCTGGTCGTGATGAATGGTCTGCTCCAGTACCTTTGTCAGTGTTGAGGCTAATGCTTTTGAGAGTAGTTTGTAGTCAGTGCACAGCAGTGATACCGGGCGCCAGTTCGCCAGGTGCGTCAGGTCTCCCTTTTTTGGCAGTAAGGTCAGGACAGCCCTCCTGCAGCTCACCGGGAGCTTTCCTCCTTTCACGCTGTCCTGCATCACCTCTAGTACATCCTGTCCTATTACTGACCAAAAAGTTCTATAGAACTCTACAGGGAGACCGTCTATACCTGGCGCCCGCCTGTTCTTCAGGCCTTGGAGAGCCTTCTGAATCTCTGCCAGTGTCAGTTCTGCAGCCATGTCAGTGGCAGCTTGTTCTGACAGCTTGGGCAGGTTTTTCAAGAAGGTTTCCTCCATTGCATGTGCTTCTGACCACTCACTACTGTACAACTTTGAGTAGAAGCCGCGTGTCTGCTTGCGAATCTCAGTGGGCTCTGTTACGAGATCCCCTGACTCTGATCGCACAGCATGTATGATTCTTTTCTGTCCATTTTTTTGTTCCAGACCAAAAAAGAACTTGGAAGGAGCATCCATTTCAGTAGCATGTTTAAACCGTGAGCGGACCAGCGCCCCCTGTCCTGCAGTGCCCAGTAGGTCGTTCATTAGGGCTTTTTTGTTTTTTAGGGTTTCACTATTTCCTCTATTTTCTTTGGTCTCCAGACACTGGAATTCCAGTATTTCAGTCTCTAGCGCTCTCATTGATCTAACGATGTCTTTTGTGACATTGAGTGTGTACTGTTGACAAAAAAACTTTTATTTGTGCGTTAGCTAGATCCCACCATTGCTGTAGAGAGCTAAAATCCGCTTTTTGTGATTTAAGACTGGTCCATAAAAAGGTAAAAGACTCAATAAAATTGGCATCTTCTAAAAGCACAGTGTTAAAATGCCAGTAGGCGCTCTTAGGCTTGAGGTTTTTCCTACTGACAGTGCACTGCACCATGCTATGGTTGGAGATGCCTACTGGGACAATAAAACATTTTGTAAAATAAGACAGTTGATGTTTAAAACAATAAAATCGATCGAGTCTTGCCAGTGAAAGTGTGTTATTTATAGAATGGGCCCAGGTGTACTGTCTTTGTTTCTTGTTTAAGTTTCTCCATATGTCACTTAAGTCCTGGGCCTCCATCATCTCCCACATGCATTTAGGGAGGCCATGTGAGGTTCTCTATGGTTTCTGTCCAGGTTGTCATTTGTGCAGTTAAAATCCCCACCCAGAATTAAAATGTCAGCAGAGTTACAGTCATTAATTATGCTGTTTAGTTTGTCTAAAAACATCATCCTCTCTACTGCCTTGGTGGGAGTGTACACACAAATAAAAACAAAAACTTCATTTTCATGAAAAGTTCTCACTTTTAAAAGCCTCCCATTTAAAAATTATTCTACTGTATAAGAGTTTGGTATAAAATTGCGAGCAAAGAGCAGTGCGACTCCACCACTCAGTGGTGTATTATGGCTCAGGATCGCGAGCCCATCCCACTCCCACAGTCCGCTGCGTTCTTGGAGTTGCTGTGCGTCTCTTGAAGTAGAGCCACATCAACATGTTTCTTTCTGTTTTAGTAGGTCATATAGTTTGGCTCTTTTTTCGTATGTTCTTGCCCCATTTATATTTAAGCTCGCAATATTTACTTCACTCATTAAAAGGTATATACACACGTGTCTAGTCCATAGAATTCTTATTTATTATTACTTTTGTCAGATTAAAGTTATTTCTGTGACCATTGTGAGTTTTTCTTTCATTGACCGAAGGGTACCAACAATTTTGTCCATGTATGGCAGTCTTATATAAAAGAAAACATACCAGTGTCCAGCACGGAGTAAAAATCATTCTAAAAATTCCTCTTCAGCGAGTTCCTTGTTTATTTTGGTAATCCTTTTCTTTAATCTGAATATTTCAAGGTCGGCGAAAAGTTTTTGTCTTCTGTAGTACTTGACGTCATGGATGAACTGTCTCTTGCTTGAGAAGTGGTCTTCTATTTTGATTTTTGAGCCCCTTTTTGTCTTCTCTAAAAAAACATGTATAGATTCCTCGCTCTATATGACTGGCATTCTTTCTTCCTCTGCGGTGAGAAGCAGCACAGAGTCTGAAATGTACCCGTCGCTGTCTGACACCGGTTCGGGTCTTTTTTGGGGAGTTTTTTTCCTCCTCCTTTACGGTCTTTTTTCCTTTTTGGTGCTTTGAAGGAGGGCTCTTCTTCCATTTCTATGTTCGCCTCGTCCCCTTGTGACAGTGCGGCTGATGCTTCCAGTTGATAGCTCCTCGCCCTTGTACCCATCGCCGAGGGCACAGGTAGCTCCAGTGCTGCACCCGAACCCTCTGTGCGCTCACGTTGGGAGCCCCTCGGTCCGGTTTGGCCGAACATCTCGGGTTACTTGACTGTAACCCTGTTCCCTGATAAAGCGGGAACGAGATGCTGCGTGAAAACGCTATGGGAACATCTCTTTGTTGCCCGGTTGTGAAGCCTGTGCATGCCAGACCCGCCGAATACCTTCGGCTTATAACCTGTGCCAGGCATGACGTCACCGAATAAGGTGCACCTGCAGGTTATAAATAGGAGTGAACCGGAAACATCCTCAGGTCAATTTTGTCTGAAGGACGTCCAGGCATGCCAGCAGTGCGGCATCGGAACGCAGCATCTCGTTCCCGCTTTATCAGGGAACAGGGTTACAGTCAAGTAACCCGAGACGTTCCCTTTCAAAAGCTACACTCAATGCTGCATGAAAACGCTATGGGAACGAGAATACCAACGCCGCCGCACTGCAAGTGTCTGGACCCCCAGGTTGTGTAGCATGTGCGCACAAGCCGAGGAGGTCTCAGACCTAGCTCTGGGATGCTGACTGGGGGATCCGTGAACCCAGAGTAGCATTGACATCCAGACTATAAAATCTAACAAACGAGAGGACCAGCCCGCCGCATCACACACCTGCTGCAGGGGGACGCCTCTTGCCAAGGCAATCGATGAGGCAATCCCCCTGGTTGAGTGAGCCCTGATTCCTAGAGGCGAAGTGTGACCACGCGCCTCATAGGCTAGGGCAATGGCATCTCTCACCCAGTGTGACAGAGTCTGTCTAGTGGCAGCCGCCCCCCGGTTGCGACCCCCATGGCAAATAAAGAGCTGCTCTGACTTACGCCACTGGCTAGTGCGGTGGACGTAGATCCGAAGAGCACGTACTGGACACAGTAAGTGAAGTCTTTCCTGCTACGGAGCTGTGAAAGGCGGAGGACAGAAGGCTTCGAGAACAACTGGGTGCATGGTCGAGAATGGAACCTTGGGAAGATAGTTCGGGTGAGGATGCAGAATAGCTTTGACTAGCCCAGGGGCAAAGTCTAGGCAGGATGGGGAGACTGACAGAGCCTGCAGATCCCCAATCCTCTTCAAAGAAGTAATAGCCATCAGAAAAACCATCTTAAGAGACAGAAGCTTGACAGGCGCTGACTCTAGTGGTTTGAACGGGGTGTCGGCCAGGCCTTCGAGTACGATACTCGAGAATAGGCTTTTTCAGGGAGGATGATGTCCCAGGAGAGAGATAGCCCGCAAGCGTCTCTTCTATCTGGGCATCATCATATAACCGCGTGCTTTCGCACCAACGATATTCGAATAAGTCGAAGTCGATGGTACAAAAACACGCGATGAATACGGCTTGCTCCATGAAAGAGTTAATTCATCCTGGATGTCACCAAAGAAGGGGAGAGAGAGACGTTGAGGCTCCTCCCCCCGGCCACCCGACAGACACCTGTCATTCAATCTCGAACGCTTGGGGGAATCTCGCTGCTGCGGCCAGTCGATATGCAATCGCTCGACCGCACGCGTTATAACCTCTAATAATTCCTCAAAAGCTCTGTCAGCACTGGAGGAGCGTTGTGAGGAGGCTACTTCCATGGAAGCGAGAGAGGAAGATTCTTCCGCTCCTTCACAAGAAGCGCCGGAGCGCGCTTGCGAAGCGGAAGCTAAAACTTCCTGATCCGGAGAGAGAAAGGGGAAATTCCGTCTCGTGCGCGTCTGCCAGATCAGCACGCGAGCCCCAGGAATGCGCCGCGGCTCGCGGTTTCTCTTTAAAGAAAGCGAGCCGCACGCGAAGCACCTTAATAGGGAGAAGATCACAGTACTCACAGTCTCCGAAAGAGATCTATCGCACGGAGGCACGCATCTCTTAAGCAACTCCGCCATATCGGTGAGTTAATGCTGTTATTTTTATTTCGCTTTCGTTACGGCTTGTACATGCACACGCAAACACAAAGCGGTCCTGAAGACAAAAAGATCTGAGGATGTTTCCGGTTCACTCCTATTTATAACCTGCAGGTGCACCTTATTCGGTGACGTCATGCCTGGCAGAGGTTATAAGCCGAAGGTATTCGGCGGGTCTGGCATGCACAGGCTTCACAACCGGGCAACAAAGAGATGTTCCCATAGCGTTTTCACGCAGCATTGAGTGTAGCTTTTGAAAGGGAACATGTTGTTTCTGGTGTTGATGTAACTCCAGCAGACTCTTGGACTGCAGGCTGGGCTTGGGGTTCGGTCTCTATAGGCTCTGGGTCGGCAGCATTGCCGGGTCCCTCAGCAGACGGCCGAGCTGTAGTCACAGGGGGAACGGCCTCGCCCGGCACGGTCGCATCGTGACCCGGTCGCTCAGAAGCACCAGGATCGCTCTGTCTTTCAGGACAAGCATGGACCAGATGTCCCATTGCACCACATTTAAAACATTTTATACGCCCTCTTTAAAAATCATAAAAACAACTCTCCTAAAAGACACCAGGTGTTTAATCAATGGGGATTTACAGCCCTTTCTTTATAGGGGAGACCAATCTTCCATATCTGGACAGTTCTGCAGTGATTACACTGTCAGGTATGAAGGGAGGGACATTGGACAGAACTGTTTTGTTGGCTAGGGAGCTCAGGGGAGAAACCAGGATGTGCTCGTTATTTACAGTGATACCATTCTGGACAAGTTTAGCCACTTTATCAACACTATTTACAAACACGACAACATCGCTGTTCATGTGGGAAGCAGAGACGATGTTCTCGTGTCCCACCACATCACCAACCGCTAACACACACTCCTCTAAATTCGCCGCGCACACCACGCGCACACCGTGCCGGCGAGTTAAACTTTCAAAATGCTGTGTGTTCTGAGCCGCCATGCTCCAGCAACACACACACACTCACTCGCGCGGACACGCATGCACACACACACACACACACACACACACACACACGCACACAGGCACTCACACAAAAAAGATGGATTTAGCCAAAGATGGTGAAAAAAGCAAAAAAAGAAAATTGGCAAAACGGCAATCGCTCTCACGCACTTTACACGCCACACTCGCTTCCCTGCCGCACTGCGCAGAGAGAGAGAGAGAGAAAGAAGAACCTTTACAGACATTTTTGGAGCATTTGCGTTTGCGGTTGATTTAAAGGTTTCTTTGCTAACCAGCGGCATTAGCACAGCTAATTTTTATTTTTAAAGCACACTTTATCCTGCATAAGGATCTACACTAACAATAGGAGGCATAATGAACATGGTTAAAATCTTAAATACGTTCATACAGATAAATTTACTTTGGATTTATAATTGTTGTGACTTCAAAAGTATTAATATAATATCACAAAATTATTGATTTTTTTTTTTTTTTTTTTTTGGGGGGGGGGGGGGGGGGCATTGGGGGGAAATAATGATAATCCAAAATGCAGCTTCCTTGTTGAACATGTGACATGAAATATATTATAAAATATAAATATAAATATTTTGTAGGAGTTCTTAAGGTGAAATTTTGTATTGCAAAAACACAGTTTCCCAAATGAAATAACGTAAATGCAGGTAATCTGTTCCAGCCACCCAAAAATATTGCCAATATTATTGATTTACAACACTATAATCCTATTTTTGCAGATAAAAACTATCAAAACATTTAGAAAAGACACATAAGTGAAGTAAAATATAAAATAAATAAACATTAAACCTCACCTAATGCTATTTCATGATTCCTTTTGGCACCATTGCAAAAAAACAAAACAAAAAAAAAACACTGAAACCGGCTCCATTTTCTTCTTGCTACCATCCTTGCTCACGTTCATGGGACCCATGGTGATGTGTCATCACAAAATCTTGCAAAAAATTCAAAAGAAACAGAAAAACGTCTCCAGTTACTTTGCTGTAACCCTGTTCCCTGAAAAAGCGGGAACGAGATACTGCGTGAAAACGCTATGGGAACATCCCTTTGTTCACCGGTTTTGAAGCACGTGTGTGTCAAACACGGCAAACTTTTGGCATATATAACCTCAGTCAAGACAGTCTAACAGAAGAAGTTTAGAAGTCTAACACAGCATCGAATGTATCTTTTGAAAGGAAACGCACTTGGCTTGGCTTTCAAAAACAGTCAAGTTTTTTTAACGGTTTCCTGATGTACGGTATGCGCAAGTTAGCCGACGTTCAGTTTGGCTCATTTTGCTCGCTCATATGCTGAGGCAAATTTCTTACAAAATTTCAGTTCATAAGGTGAAAAGTGTTAAGGTGGAACATAATGCCGAGGTACGACTGTATTAATTAATGCGAGAAATCTCAATTTCGCAAAGAAAACAAAAAGTATAGCGAAAATCTAGCAATGATTATTGTCTTTGTTCCTTACACTAATTTGCTAAATAATTTCCTACAGCAATATTATCGTGGTTATGTTTTGCCCTTGTGCTCCTATAGATGGATGATCAACTACTGTAGATTCAGGCATCTGCTGTGCATGAAAGCCTATGAGTTCATTCGCCCTCAGAATTTCCTTGGATTGGATGTTTTAGGCGCTGTTCTTGGTACTAGTCACACCGTAATGCATGCTACATGATTATTATCATAGAAATGCAAACATGCAAGATTATGATTTTTTTTTTTTTATCTCAGAGAACTGAGCACATTTATTATGGTGCCACTTCCTTATTCTGACACACGTTCATCTGGCTCTGTAAATGCCGGACATTTCATCCAGAACTGGTTCAAATATCTGTGTAGTGCTCTAGACTGGCCTACAGCTTGTTGCCTGTAAGCCTTTGGTGAGTATTTTACAAATGGTGTACATTTCTGAGCTCGGTGCCTTTGTATTATATGAAATCTGTCTTTTCGTTCTTAGGCATAGTTAATGTGAGGCACTCTTTTTATGTCTCTTTAAACATGTCTTAAAATGCTGTGCACTCTACCAAAGTTTGATGAATGTCTGCTTTTTAATCTCAACCTTACGAATTTGTAAAATATTCGGGCACTTATATCGGAGGACATTTAATAAGGCTCGACGAGCATGAGTTTTGGGCGCTGTAAATGCTAGACATTTCACCCAGAGCTAGTTCAAATCTTCCTGAAGAGCTCCACACCCGCTTACAGTTTTCCGCATGCCTGCATTTGGTCCGTAGGTTATGAATCATGTAATTATAGGAGCTCGGCAGTGGTTCTAATTTTCTTCCCGCCATCAGGGCACTCCCACATCAATCCTATAACTACCAAATAGAGAGGGTTGATTCAACTTCCTGTTTTATGTATGGTCATGAATGGGGGGGGGGGGGGGGGGGGGAGCATGTTAAGTTGAAAGCAAACTACTCACAATATCCCTGGGCAATGGGACGACCGTACCAGCAAGGTATCATCTGAATAAGTTTCTTAGAATATATTTTAACTAGCTACAGTAGCATCATCCATCCATGCATCTAGGAAACCCTGTAGTCCAACTAGGCACTGTGAAGGCCAATTTATTCACATTTTTACAACCATGGTGGGACCAACGGTCAACATTCACACTCTACGGGCAATTTTGGAGTGCCAGTTAGCTACTCTGCATGTTTTTGGACTGTGGGAGGAAACCAACCATGCACACAGGCACCGATGCAGGGACCGAACCCAGACTCTGAAGGTGTGAGACCACAATGCTAACCACTACACCACAGTGCCGCCAGCTAGCATCTGCTGAAATTCATTGTAATGCCTGTATTTTAGTTTCTTCCATTAAAGTCCAGCGTATAATACAGTTTATGTCATTCTGAAAATGCTTTAAAAAATGACTAAATAAAAGCAGCCGGCCTAATATCATAAAGGGTCAGCTCTATTTTTTTTCCATTGGATTTTTATGTTCTTTTAAACGTATTCCTTTAAATTCAAGGATAAAGGTATAAACCTCTCCAACGCAGCACACACACACACACACACACACACACACACACACACACACAACATTTTTTACTTACTGCAGAGAGCTTATAAAACTGACACTGGAGTTTAAGCAATGATTTTTACACTGAAAACAGTAAAGCAGAAATGTAGGAATTAAACAGTGTGTGTTGTCCTGTTATAGAGAAGTAATCAGCAACCGAGATTTTTTTTATCGCCCATTGCATATTAAAGTGGGTTATGTTGCGGAGAACGTCATGTGATGCTACGCTCTTGCTGAGTCAGCACAGCATTTTGCAGAATGTGACATTATATCTATTGACACGGTTAACAGAGAGAGAGAGAGAGAGAGAGAGAGAGAGAGAGAGGGGGAGTCCGAACTCATTACTGATTTGAATGAGTTTTCCTTGCTGTGGGATTTCAGCCAGTGCGACCTCCATTTCCAGCAGTTTGACCCCAGGATATTGCAACGTTACATGTCAATCAGATCTGTAAACAGATGCTAAAATTCACACACTCTCAGCATCTTCATTAATAATAATAGGAAAAAAAATAAATAAATAATTATAATAATGGAATGTCTGATATAGGTGGGATGAATTTATTGCTGAGTGAGCATGTAGAAAAGTGAAAAATTATATTAACAATTAGAAAGACAACAAGCAATTAGTAAGATTTGTTCTGGCATGGCACCAAAGCAAGACAGTATAAAAATAATATTAACAAATTTATAGTATAATTATTATTTTTGGTCCACGTTTATGTAGAATTTATTTCTAAGCATTTATAATTGTACATTTTAAATTCATTGTAAAAATGAAGTACCTGTTATTTTCAGTCGGTTTAGTTTATATTAAGACGAAAAAGATAATCTGGATGGTTTTTCAAAAACAGACAAATGAGATTCATCAAGGACTATTCATACCTGTGAATGAGTAATTAAGGAAGAAGAGGTGCGGGATAAAACCGGGAAGGATGGAACACAAAAGAAAGGAAAAGAGGCATAATGAGACAAACTGATTAAGGCTGACACACAGGTGACTAACAGGTGATCACAAACGAAAGAGATTTTTTTTTTTTTTTTTAAAGTACAAGTAGAATGTGACATAAAGGATGGGACAGTATGGGAAATTTTAATAACAACAAAAAGAAGATGGAGGTTAAATACTGTATGTACATGTAACTATACCAAAAACACGTCCTCAGCACATCTCAGTTTAAGAATTTTAAGTGTTTGTTTGAAGATATGCACTCATTTCAAACCCTGCAAAAAGGAGCTGGGACGGCTGACTGTGTACTGATGTGTAACATCGTCATTTCTGTGAAAAATACTTTGTAAGCAATTGAACACTGAAGTCATGAGTACATCGAGTTTAGCTGCTGTAGCAGCAGATTGCCGTATACGTTCACCACTCACTCCTCACGCCCCATACCGTGACTGACGCTGGCTTTAGCACCTGACGTTGATAGCAGCTTGGAGAGTCCTTTTCCTCTTTGACCCACAAAACAAAACGTTTCCAACAACATACAGCTTCTTGGAGCCCAGAGTTCTATAAATGCAGTGATGAATGTTTTTAGTGGACAAAGGTTTACCGAAGTCCACATCACTATCGCCACATACAGATGCATGACAGGTATTAAGACAGTGATGTCTGAGGAATGCGGTCTTAGGCCGCGTCATTTCTGCATTGAGATTTTACCATTGATATTGAATTTCCTGATGACATTTTGTTTTAATGTTACGTAAGGTTATTCTGAAAGAACTGGAAAATACCCTGGCATGTCTGCTTGCATCTCGGCAAGCCACTCTAGAAGGACCAGGCCTTTCTTTGAAGGTCCTTACATGCTATAACACAGTTTTCTTTGAAATTTGTCCCATTTGAACCCTGTCCCAATTTTTTTGGAGGGTGTTGCAGCAACCAGTGAATATTTAAAAACCATAAAATAAAAACTCCCCTGGTAAGTCATCAAATACTGTCTGTTTGTAGTGTTTTGAATATAAAAGAATGAATCAGGTCACATCCATACCAAGTCATCTACAGTATGCATGTGCAAGAGCTCTGGGAATGTTGCCTTTCCATTACATATTAGGTAACTGCATCCTATTGTGTTTATTTCCTCACACTAAGGGCCACATTTACCTCTTTAACAAGTTAACACTGGTTTCAGAGCTTCCCTAAAGTTAAAGCTTAGTTGAATGCATTGTTTCATATGTCAAATTCCCTTTATTTCACTAATTCGCCATTTCAAAGGCTATCCAAATAAGCTACCGCTGAACCACGCCTCTGGCATGAATATCAGAGTTTAGTAATAAGCATCATGGGGAGGCAGTTATCTTGTATGAGGTCACAATAGGGGGAGAATCTAATCTACTGTACATCTAAATAAATACGACTATGGAAAAAGCAATTTTTTTTTTCTCAATTTTTAGTTTTCATTGTATACATGCAGACTGGAGACCCAGCTGAATGTCTAAACATGAGTAAAATGTGCAATTTTGCATGATACTGTACTGTACCTTTAAAAAATAAATAAATAAATAAATAAATAACTTTTAACCCCTGACAGGGTCCAAAAAAAGTACATAAAACAAGTAGATCATCCATTTTGAAAGGATTTGAAAGGAGATATCCGCTTCACTTCCATCCGATACCATATTGCTTGGAGTAAATGTTTTCCCGCTGTTTACTTGACATTTTAAGATAGACAGCCCCACTTTTTCTTTTTTTTGGTCAATAAACAATAATTGTTCTGACCCATCCAGACATGAAGAGAAAAAATATGTTTTTATTGTTGAGGATCTTGTCTCCAAATCTATGTTCACGCCTCCCTAAATCCATTGAATCCTACTTTGAACAATATCTTTTTGTGGCATTTTCAGACCTGCCATATCTATCGAAACCTTAACAAAGCCTTGGAAATGTGTAAGAGTGTGTGTGTGTGTTTCCTAAAACCACCTCCAAATCCGGTTTCCTCTTGTTTGCTGAGAATGCATTCAAGAGCTACACTTCGAGTCTAAAAAACACACATGCGTTTTATTTTTGTCCTGAAAACGGGACCCACTTTCGAATGCTGGTCCATTTTTAGCTTCTTTGTCATCTCCAAGTAGGCCCAAACACCACCAAGATGTCTCTTATAATCTATTCAAATGCATCACGGACCATTTCCCTGTTCACATGATGGCATTTCGCTGTATGATGTAGAGCCATGGACCTGCAGGCCTTATTCGTTGGATTTCATTACTGCACACTCAGTGTGCAAATAGCAGGAGCTCCGCTAAGACAAGAACAGTGATTGCTCGGAGACAATGATGCATGCTGCTTATTTTCTCCTAGATTTGTGTGGCTTTCGCTTTAAAATGTCACACTCTGCAGCAGGCGAGAAGTTCACCAGACCCATTTTATTTGGTGTCATGAATCTTGGTAGAATTGCTAATATCCGTAGCGTCCTGTGGCCAATTTTTTGGCAGATAATTAATGTATTTGAAGTTAATGGTTTTAACACCAATTGCTAGCATGCTAGTGGGAATAGATGTAGATCCATTCATCATTTATACTGCTCGTACTGTGATGGGTCACAAAGGGCCTGGAAGTCCTATTCTAGTGTACATAAGGCACAAATCACATATCAGCCAACAATGCATGTCTTTGGACTGTAGGGTAAAACCGAAGCACCTGGATGAAACCCACCAAGTAAAGAGAGAAGATACAAACTCCACATACACAGGCCAAAGTTGAGATCCAAATCCCCAACCCTGGAGGTTTGAGTTGACCCCCTAACCACTAAGCCCAATTAAACATCCTAACACGGAATAGGTTATAAATGGACTAATAGGCTAATCAAGGAATTAACATAGAACAGGGGAAACCTTAGGACAAACAGCCAATCTCTGCACCTCATATCCCGCCATACAGGGTTGGGGGAGGCCTGGAGCCTACCCAGGAGATGCAGTGCACTAGATTGGGTACAAATTGGAAGGGGTGCCAAGCCATCACAGGTCACACAAGGACACAAAGTTACACTCATCCATGCACTAAATGCAAATTGAAAATGCCAATTAGCCTATTAGAAATGTGGGAGGAAACCCACCAAGCATGGAGAGAACACACAACTCCACGAACACAGACCTGAGGGCGAGACTCAAACCCTTGACCCTGCTAACCACTACCCCATCTTGACACCCTCATTTGGTCTCAAATGCTGCAAATGCCATGTAATGCAACCCAAGTCTCAAACAAGTTTTAACATTAAATAGGACATTTATTTAGTATTTGTATTTTTTTTTTTTAAAAAGGAAGTTACAACTGTACATGAGCTGAAGGAAAACAGACAGAAGGAAAACACCAAGCGTAGTTAAATAACGTGTAAAGAAGTGTAAAAGAAGCTGTAAAAATGGTAAGTTAATACATTATCAAACACAACCATGTTTATCCATGTCTTCCAATGGCTGTGTGTGACTTTTTTTTTTTTGTTTTCCCTCAAGGGCAACAAGCATCCACGCCATGTCTGAAAGATGTCCTGGTTTGCTCAGAATAAAATCTAGCAATCTACAAATCATGATGAGTGTAAATGTAGCATAACATGCAAGAAGAGCATTAAATATGAAAAAAAAAACATCCATAAATGAGTCAATATGGCACTTTGGACACACTCTCACAGAGAGTAAATGAAAATTTCTCACATTGGGCTAATATTCCATTTTGCTCTTGAACATGCTAGTTTTGCCAATGATGTTCGCAACCTTTAAAAAAAAAAAAAAAGTCCAGTCTGTTTCTTGGCAACGGACTTCCAGTTTCAAAGGTCTATTCTTGCTGTTTTGTTAGGTCTACTGTGTCGTAATTAACACCAGAAATGAAGAATAATTAACGTAGACAAGACTGCTAAACACTAACTTATAAAGAGTGGCTGGAAGGAAGGCAGTATTCTTGGAATGATACCTGACTGACCTGGAATTGACTGACACACTGATATTGAAATGGATATTGTAAAGTTTGTAAATCAGGAATTTTATTGTTCAGAATTGAGTGGAACAGTATGGCCTGCTGGTCATGGAATCAGGCTCTGGGGAACATGGATGACTTTGATGTTAAACTACAGTGTTTCTCTGGCGGTATGGTGGAGGAGGCAAACTTGTACCTGGCCTCATGGCTTCAGCCTCTGGAGTATACTCCGGGTTCTTGTTAACACTAGGCCGGATAGAACCGTTCTGCTTGGTCAGACTTTGCCTGTACAGGCTTGAATGGCAGCTCTGGGACGAGCTATGAAGGTTCGCTTGGGATACTTTGAGCGGAAGACTATGTTGCCAGTACTCTGGGTTGTCAAAGGTCTTCCAGTACTTCTTGTCCACCAGCATCATTCCAGGATGAACTTGCTGGGTAATGCTGCCTGAGGGGATCGGATGACCTGAGTGCCCAGTTTTACCTGCGGCTACGGATTTTGCAGTATGGGCGAGTGGATCTACAGGGCCAGGCTGCCCTTGGTGGTTGATGAGGCAAGGCTGATTTGAGGGTCCAGATTTGCTGGGATTTACATGGAACCCATGGAAAGAATGTTTATGATGGACATTGTGGCTCATTGGTTCACTTTGAGAATGATGTACTGGTGGAATTGAGAAATGAACGTGCGGTCCTTGGCTGATGTAATGTGATCTACCTTCTTTCGCCTGTGCGGTTAGTGGCACGTGACTGACAGTCGTGCCGGCTGCTGTTGTGAACTGTAATGGGCCAGAAACTTCATTTTTCTTCAGAATCGCTTTATTTATATTGCCTTTATTGTGGAAAGTATTGAGATAAACAGGTTCATTGTTGTACTTCTCGTCAACCTTAGTAGGTCCATCAAATGTGCTGTGGTATGCTGGGTTCTCCAGTGGCTGAATTTCAACATTCTTTCTCAATGTCACAAAAGGGTTCTCTTCAACAGCATTCTGATTATCTAAGAAGATAAAAAGACAAAGCATCACAATAATGCCCAATATCATTATCATATAAAAGTAAGCTTGTCCTTGTTCAGTCAATCAGAAGCTGGAAGATACCATCTTAAATGAGAATGGCATGGAGGAAGACAAAGTGAATTGATATCTTACAGCTTCTTATTGACCTAACACACCTGATCCAGGTAATCTGCAGTGAGTTGTACAGGGATAATTGGAAAACATGCAGTCTTGAAGATCAGGGTTGGCCAGCTCTGGTCTAGACGCTACCTTATACAGTGGTCCACAAAATTACTCTATATACAATAAGCAAATAAATGATGGGTAAGTTCTGTCATCAAACTGTGGGCAAATAATCAGTGTCCCAGGAAATATTACATGGATAAGTGTTTGTATAAAACTCACCATCCCACCTATACATATGACCACATGGCCATCCCCTTACTGGTAATCCATATTATTTTTTAAGGACCTCCTAAGAGGCTCCTGGCAATCAAACAAGGGACTAGGCAGCCATGGACTGGAGCTTCCACTTGCCTGGATCATAACTTTAGAAATTGTTCACCCCTAAGAACACAAAAGGATTTTCTCTACCTGATGTGCCCTTGTCCTTTCTAAGCGCCACATATCCATCCTCATCAGTTTTCCCCCGCTGCGCTCTCTCTGGCAGGAAGTTCGTAGGATCTGCACTGTAGCACTCGATACCACTGCTCTCCACAAATCCAGCATTGGGGTGCTTTTTCACATTTTTCTCAACATCCTGTGAGCTGAGAGCCACATGCTGGCTTCCAGTTGAGCTGAATGACATATGGGAACGTCCCCCTGCTGCTTTCTTTGGGCTACATGGTCCGTCGTCATTGTGAAAATGGTTCTGTTCAGTGGTACAAAACAAACTGGTTGAATCTTTTGAAATCTTTTGAGCATAAGAATTAAACACAAACTATAGTTTAGTTTTCTTTGAGAAACATTTACTTTACAATGACCCGCTATAGCATTAATGCTTTCTACCTTCTCATTCGTGACGTGTAATACATAAAATGAAAAAATTGCCATGCCTACACAGTATTGCTTAGATTTATTACAGAAATAACAAGGTGTTCTCTAACCGGCCTCATTTATTTCTGTCTCTTGAAGTTTCTGAGACAAAACGTTACTTTCCTGTGGAGACTCTTTCTATAAACCATCTCCTCGCCAGCAATTTTACCGCTAGCCTCATGTTTTTTTAATCAGTATTTATATATATATATATATATATATATATATATATATATGAAGTGCCATCCCACAAGGCCATGTAGGAGAGCTGTTGCTATAGAAACGATGACGCATTAGAGTGACCTCATTAATACTGTATAACCCTTTCATCTGAATTATAGCCGGAACTACTGAGAGAACTGCTGTTCCAGGAAATTAATCAAATATCATCAAGTTAACCAGAATCACACATTCAACATTAAAGGGAAACTATGCAGGGTTAGAGGACGCACTGGCGTTCTCGACGAAGAGGCTTGAGGTCCCAAAAATTCTTCAGCATCCAAAATTTCTTCCCAGTCATCTTCCTCTAGAAGACTCTGGAAGAATTTGCTGTGGTTGGGACTGGGCAGCTTCATGCAGTCATCTCCCTGGGATGACAAAAATAAATAAATAAATAAATAAACCCCAAATGGCCAATTACTCGCTGGGTCTTAAGACAGCACAGAAAAGAAGACAAAACAGCTTATTTTGCTGCAGCTTACTCACCTGGATGACTAGATATCTCTGAGGGTCTCTAGCCATCCTGCAGAATTCTACAGCAAGCTCTTTAAACCTGGGCCGACTGTCAGCATCGATCATCCAGCCTTGAGGTGGTGACACAACGTGACAACATAAGCCGAGGAGTGAAGTGACTCAGTGACAGTTTTGACACATGCAGCTGCATCGGTTTATTTGAATGCCATAACAACACCAGCGGATAAAAGGTCCTATCGGCGTCTAGATTAGATGTCACTGCTTCGCTGACATCCTGACTCAGGGATCAACTCAAATTACCCGGCTGTTGACAATAAGAACGATTTGCTCCTTAAAACTCATTTGCATGCACTGCTGATGTCTGTTTCCCCGCAATTCATTTCAACGTCTAAATAACCCACCATTACTCAAGCCATCTTAGTAACATGAATGCGATGTTAATTAAAAACCTCATTAAAAACCTCTAATTACGACTAAAGCCATGTCTAGTCATTTATCCCAGACGTCCTAGAGACCACTTTACCATCTTTGTGACAGAAATTAATGACATTATCACAGTTTTCAGCATTTTGTAATGTCACAACCTGGAAGTGAAATGGACTTAATTGGGTTAGGGTTATGCCACAAAATTGCATATTATTTAAAAGCGGTATTGCAGACACACCACAAAGATGTTTGTTAGAGAACCTACCCTAACAAACTGTATCATAAACATCAAGGAGCTATCAAAATACATCCAAATCCCAAAATAAGTCTACTATTAATAGTAACCTCAACTCTGCCTAACGTAGGCTGTAAAGTCACCAGGTAAGCATGACATTAATCAGAGAAGCAATTAAAATGCCAAAGTTAACTAGAAAATCGAGAGATCAGCAGCTCAGCAGGTGTTCATTTAAGCTGCCCAACACGCGACAAAAGCAATTCATTGAAAAAAAGACCTATTACAATCCTATTTGAGAGAGATGATTCTTTGGTGAAGACAAAAAATTTTCTTTTTTGGCCTCTGTACTGTACATCATGCTACAATTGGTGGAAACCCAACACTCAACATCTTGAGAAAAGAAGCTTCTTTGTAAAGCATGGTGGTGATATCCTTACTGTATGTTGATGGTATTTTTATCAATGGGAAAGTGGCCATGGTTTGGGGAAAAATACATAAAGAATAAAACCTATTCTGGTCTTCAAGGTGGATATTCTGGTCAACAAAATTTTGAACATAAGTATCGAGAAAAAAAGAGCAACACTGGAGTGGGTAAAAAAAAAAAAAAAAAAACAAGAAATTGAATGTGTTATGACAGTCCAGTCAAAACCCAGAGACATCAATCTTATAAAGAATCCGTGGCAAGGCTTGAAAATTGCTATTCATTATCCAGCCTTCATCCAATCTCACAGAGCTTAAGCAATTTTGCCATAAGGAATGGGACAAATATCAGGATCCTGATGTGCAGACCTCACACAGGCACATTCATGCCCATTTCAATTCCTGGCTTTAACATTTTTTTTAAAACCACAAACATGTATGCAATGCACTTTTTGAACAGATTGAACATTTTATTAGATGTTAATTGATCATTTTAAAGACTGTTAAAGAACTGACTCACATTTAATCATCACAATGTAGACATCTATAGTGCATATAGGAGGTTGAGGCAGACGTTCTCCTTTCTCCAGGATGTCCGGGATCTCATGAGCGAGAATACCATCATATGGCTTTCCTCCAAACATCAACAGCTCCCAGATTGTCACTCCTGTAATGGTTATATACTGTATCTTTTAAATAATGCGCAGAGAGGGCAGTCTTTTTCGTCTTATTTGAAAGGTTTAATGTTCCCCTCTTACCAAAGCTCCAGACATCACTCTGGTGTGTAAATTTTCTATACTGAATGCACTCCAGTGCCATCCACTTCATGGTCATCAGCATAAGGGAAGAAAAACATTATTAACCAAAGTATCTGTGAAGGTTTGCGCTACAGTATAACTTCCTATTCTTGAGTCTGACCTTGTTTCCATCGGCGTTGTACAGCTTCTCATCGGTATCCAGGAGGTGAGCGAGCCCAAAGTCGGTAACCTTGACGTGGTTTGGAGATTTTACCAAGATATTTCGAGCAGCCAAGTTTCGATGGACCAACCTTCTCTCCTCCAAGTACATCATACCCTGTTCATAGTCAAATAAGTTTACACTGCAGCAATTTGTGCTAAGGTAATCATGAAGTTTAAAATAAAAATATATATTTTAAATAATAATAATTCATTATTTAATATTAAAACATACATTCACAAAACAATTATTTTTCAAGCTTTCGCTCTCCTCTAATATATCTGCGCCTGAGGGCTGTTAGATTTGTAGGATCTGCATGACTTTCTCCTGTAATAAAAGACCATTAAATGTGTTCCCATTAAGAGCTATTCATCTGATAACAGCCCCATGATGTACTGGGGCCTGGGCAACTATCAATAAAGAAGGTTCACTTTAAGCTGGTAATCAATGTCTTGCAGAACCTTAGAGTCAGTGGTCCAAAATTCAGTCACATGTCTGTAAGCCCAAATTAGTGTAGCCAATCGCAGTAAGGATCCATCGCACACAAGCTCTATTATACTTTTGACACATCAGACAGCAGTTAATTAGTCATCATGCAACCATCCATGATGAAGTATGGCCGAGATGACTGAGGTGCAGAAACACCTTTGTAACAAGGTGATTCCTAAATTGATAAGAGTGACATTTGAGGACACAACCCAACACCATGAAAGACCTCGGTTGCTTTTTACACTTCCTGACTGGCAAAGTCAGTCAAGCTAATCGACCATCTATGCCAGCTGTAAAGATGTACGTCAAGAGTTTAACAATTTTGTCATTTCAATCAAGTCATAAGAAAGTCGAAAGAATAGTTCTGGAAAAAGGAGCTGGATTAACACATGGAACATGTGGCTCAGCCAACATTGTCCTATTCTCGATATTTAGATGATCTGATACCAGCACTGGACGGACATTCAAAACCATATTCGTTTCAACAAGACATAAGATAAAGACTGCAGCCATGACGAAAGAATTAGGTCTACAAGCTTCCTGTGTTTTGGCAGCTAGTGGCTACTCCACCAGTCCCACCTGGATGTTTCAGCAAGGTCAGGATTAGCACCATGGCCAAAGACAACAATCAAGATGATTGCACAAATACACTGATCGCAACTAGTCACAGCCTGAGGATGCACGGGTCTGAAACTAAGCAAACTCTATGTGTGACTATGACATCATCGCCATTACTCTGATAATGCTGTTTTAATAGTGTGGATGTCATAAATGTGCGAGTGCCGACAGGTACTTGGGCCTGCTCACCATTCCTTGCAACTATATTTTTCTCATGTCTTCCCCCATGGGGGTTGCAGTGGCAACCAAGGTTGGTCCAGAGTTCTCTGTCTGTCAGTCACAGATTCCAGCACCAGCTGGGGGATCCGCCAACAATTCCCATGCCAACTGTTAACTTATCTCTCTAGCAAGTCCTAGGGCTGCTGAATCTTGTTGACCACCTGAGCTACAGGAGACTCTCTAATCTGAGACCTTCCTGGTTGTCATATTCTCAATCTCATGAGAGAGCAGAGAGGAATCCTGTGTTGGAAGCTCATTTATGCTGCCTGTACTCACAACCATATTCTTTTCAACATTAGAGATGTTCTTAAAATGGTGAGTTTCACTGTAAAAAAAAAAAAAAAAAAAACGGTAAATTTTACAGTAAAAAACTGGCAGCTGTGGTTACCAGAATTTTACCGTAAAAAATACGGTAGCACCGTTATTACACTGTAAAAAAAAACAAACCGTAAATTTTACGGTAAAAACCTGGCAGCTGTGGTTGCCAGAAGTTTACTGTAAAAAAATATGGTAGCAATGTTTTTGGTTCTACAGGATCGCACTCATATTTCACGGATTTTAATTGTTCTTTTTTCAAGCCTAGCCGGGAATCAAACCAAGACCCTGGAGGTGCAAGGCGACAGTGCTAACCACTACACTACCGTGCTTGCTACATAAGTGTCGTCGTTGTTGGAGTGCAAGTTGTGCGAGGGGACGTGGGGAAACCGAGGAAGTCCAACAACGACGACAGTTGCCTAGCAAGCCTGGTAGTGTAGTGGTTAGCACTGTCGCCTTGCACCTCCAGGGTCTGGGTTTGATGCCCGGTCAGACTTGAAAAAAAGAGCAATTACAATCCTTAAAATATGTAGTACAATGAGTGCGATCCCATAGAACCAAAAACATTGCTACCGTATTTTTTACAGTAAACTTCTGGCATCCACAGCTGACAGTTTCTTATCGTAAAATTACGCTTTGTTTTATTTTTTTACAGTGCAATAACGGTGCTACCGTATTTTTTACGGTAAAATTTTGGTAACCACAGCTGCCAGTTTTTTTTTACCGTAAATACGGATTTACGACCGTTTTTTTTTTTTTTTTTTACAGTGTAGCTCTGCAATACAAATACAACATTTGTTCCCTCAACCTTTTACGTTTGGTCAACCTTTTTAAGTGATCAGCTCCATATGGCCAGAAAATCTAATCAAATCTATGCACTAATGGGGGCACATGTACCCTGGCAATCTGCATACACCAGTTGAGCAGCAGCTGAGAGCCGATGTTGTCCTTGTGCTCATGAACGTAGTCCAACAGGCAGCCATGGGGCATGAGCTGGGTCACTAGCTGAACACTGGGGCTCATACACACCCCAAGCAAACGCACCACATGGGGGTGATCCATGCTGGACATCAATAGCACCATCTGGTGAAACAGAGAAGAGAAATATATTTCAGTGAACAATAATGCTGCTGCTTACTCCTCCTGAAAAACGTAGGACTGAACCAGAACCAATCCTAGTCATAGAGGATGCAAGGAAGGGGAAATAACTCTGAATAGTATAGGGTAGGATAAATTGCATTGTAAAGCCCAGAAGGCAGATGGCAAGTGTGTGTGAGTGTGTTCTACTTGCTCATGCTTCTGAACTGTTCACACTCACTGTTGACTGTATCTGCCTCCGTCCATGGTTAAATACAGCAATAGTAACCTTATACTTACTTACATT
>CM059227.1:2633069-2840569 GCA_030347435.1 Clarias fuscus | reverse complement strand
ACAAGTCAACACTATTGGAACAACGGCAAACAACACAAAAGCAAGACATAAACGTGTGTATTGAAATAAACATATGAATAAATATGCAATTAATGTTAATAATGAAGACTAAAATAAATAACACATTTGTTGTAATGCATGATTGATTCTGTCTTTATTTTCTTTCTATTAATTTTTTTTTCTATTTAATCGACTGTGTATGTAATAATATTAAAATATTAAAATAAAAACATATGTTCAAAAGATTTTTAAAAAAAAACTATTCTTCTACTTTACCCTTTCACACACACAAAAAAATGTAAATATATATATATATATATATATATATATATATATATATATATATATATATATATATATATATTTCTAATTGGCTGACAGGTACGGGCAATTAATGATAAATGAATATTAATATATAATAGGTCTCTGATGTTAATTAATCGGTTTATCTACTCTGATTATGAATTATGATGACTATCGTTATTTTAGTGAGAGTGCTGAAGGACCGGGAGTCACTGGGTGGGAAATGGGAAAACACCCCGGATGGATCACCAGTCCATTACAGGAAATGTCTCGCAGTTCAGTCTTCTTGTTCTTTATTATATGTCTGGTAAACTACTAAGTTCCAACAGAGCCCCCTAGTGGATTTAACAGCTAAATCATTCAAAGATGTTTTGTCTCCCCTTCTCAGTCCTCCCAGTTAAATGCTACTAATAAACTGGAAATACGTTACAGGACCCTGGAGTACAGTTTAAATAACTGTTTTATTTATTTATTTATTTATTTATTTCTATAGAAAGTTATGCATTTTTAAGGAGTTACTCAGGGGTCCAAGCACCTTAGACCAAACCTGATTGCGGCCATTATCGCTTACGTTTCTTAGTCAAGCTCTAAACTTTAAACTTAGCTCGACTCACTGCACTGCTGCGTGTCCTTGTTGTTGTTCAACAGCGCCCTCTGACTGCCGGAGCGGAAAAACCTGGTCCAGTTCAGAGTGTGATAGAAGCACAGCTGGCTGTTGTTGCTGATGTACACGTTCCCGGCGCCGATCTCCTGCAGAGACTGGAAGCTCAGGGATGTGATCCAGCGCTGTTTCAGGATCAGCAAAGAGATCCCACTATGGGAAAAGAAAAAAAGAAAAAGAAAAAAAGAAAAAAAGATGGTTCAGATGTGAAGGGAACGTGTGAGAATTTTTAATGCACCTGCTTTTGAAGGAACATTCTGCTCAGGGGATGTTTAAAGAAAGATTTTTTTATTGAATCTTAATGCCAATACCTTTATTTGGTAAAAAAAATAATAATTATATATATATATATATAATTTTTTGTTTGTTTGTTTTTTTGTTTGTTTTTTTACCACCCAAGAAACACATTAAAATCAGAAGAACAGTAATATTAACGGCTAATAAACACAATTTCTCTTAATTATGAATGTGTTTCTAAAGATGAGTTGAAAAGTGGGTTATTTAAAAGTGATTACGGAAAATAAATCGAAAATAAATAGAAATACAGGAAGAAAGAACTGAAATGTGGAAATAGAACATTTAAAAGCTTATTAATTCCCTAGCTTATTATCCTTCACTATATCTTGCACAAAAGAAAAGAAAAAAAAATAATAATAATAATAATAATAATTATGTAAATTCGCTTCGCTTGGCTTTCTATTGACGCAAACAAGTTTTGGGCAGCTCCCGGACGTACGCGCAAGTTAGCCGGCATTCTGTTCGGACGCTCGTATACTGAAAATACTTTGTATGCCGAGGCAAATTTCTTGCAAAATTTCAGTTCAAAAAGGTGTGAATTTCTAAGGCAGGTTGCTTGTATGCCGAGAGATCCCTGTAACTATGAACAGATGAAAAGTAGACGGTGTTAAATCAAACTTTGTAAGCGTAGGAACATTTATTGTAATCTTAAAAGGGATAAAAGAGTACATTATTGGCTTTCCTAATGAAAATAATCAGTTTCATGTGTGTGTGTGTGTGTGTGTGTGTGTGTGTGTGTGTGTGTGTGTGTGCTGGCTTCGAGATCTGGACACGGATGGATTCACTCACTGTAACAAAATGTTTATAGTAAAGACAAGGTTAGACCCTGGCCTGGTTTGCATCTGAAGCAAAACAATTGATTATAAATAACCGTAATTGTAATAATTTGCATGTAATTGCAGAGGGAGATTCAGAAAGGTATGCAAATTGCAGGCTAGCAACAACTTCATACAGCATATAGATGAGAATGGATCCAGTTGATGTGATACCCAAGTAAACTTCAGTCGTTCTCTCATCATTCGAGTCAATCAGAAACAAGAGAGAGATGAAATATAGGGTCCATGTTTGACAAAGAGTCCTTAAATGCACTCCAGGCAGTTACATGTTGAATATTTCACAGCTACATTTAATACTGTGACACATCTACAAAGGTTTCCGTTCTCACCTCACAGTTAAAGAGGATGTACAGTATTATGCAAAATTCACTCAGGCTGCACAAGCAAAATACACAAGAAAAAGAAAAAAAACATCCTGCCTATTGTGACCTCACATGGGGAGCTCTCCACCTCTCTAACTGTTGCGTAGCCTCATTTGTTCTTTAAAAGGGGCGTGGCTCAACAGCAAATTTACATAAACACTGAAAATGTTGTATTCTGGAGAGGAGCGAAACAGAGCGTATGAAGAATGCATACAGGAATCTACACACACACACACACACACTTTGGAAGAGCTCTGAGACTTTGAGACCTGCACTCACTCACTCATCATCTATACCGCTTAATCCTGTATTCAGGGTCACGGGGGGGCCTGGAGCCTATCCCAGGAGACTTAGGGCACGTGGACAGGGTGCCAATCCATCGCAGGGCACAGACACGCACACATATACTCACTCATTCACACACTATGGGCAATTTGGGAACGCCAATTAGCCTGACCTACATGTCTTTTGGAGGAAACCCACCAAGCACGGGGAGAACATGCAAACTCCATGCACACAGAGACGGGAATCGAGCCTGGCCGGGGATCGAACCCGGACCCTGGCGACAGTGCTAACCACTACACCACCGTGCCGCTGACCAAGAGCTGACACTGGAGACTCCCGTCATAACAAACTTAACAAAAGGTCTGTACAGGAAACTTGGCATATCAGCAGTTATATGTTTCAAAATCAGATTTTCAGTCTTAAACATTAGAACTAATGTGGGTTGCCTTTGCCGTTAAACGTCTATACACGTGCAGTATGTATGGCAGTGTTTTAAATTTACCTGTACAGCGTCCTTCCTCCGATAGTAGCGAGGTTCGAAAAGACACCGAAATCCTTCATGTTTTCTGGCCACGATTGGATATTCAAATAACCTGAAACATAAAAAACATCAAATCAGTGTTATTCAGTTTTTCAGTCAGGACGTAACTTTGGAAGTTTTTGGAATTCTCAGAAATGTAGCGTTAACGCAAAGACGTTTCGGACAATAGTACTCTAAGGAACTTCTGCTTTGACATACAGTACACCAGTTCTGTACAACTCTATTCAGTGCAGAGTACCTACAGTATACCGCTACAGAACTTCTGCTTCGAGAGAACTTCTATAGAATTTTAGAGACCTGAAATAGGACTCTCTAGAACTTCTGTTTATATATATATATATATATATATATATATATATATATATATATATATATATATATATATATAATACATTTATATATATATATATAAACATATATATAAACACACACATATATATATATATATATATATATATATTTATTTATTTATTTTATTTAATTTTTTTACATGCATGCTGTATAATTATTTTTTCCTCAGTTCTATAGAATTCCATGAATAAAACTCAAAATATTGTCAACACAAAGACGTTTGGACGAGTTTCAAAGATTTCTGTGTAGTTTGTGATTTGTTGCAATGTTGACGGGGTGGATATACTAAAACCTGGCAACGCTGACCGTAAGTGTTCTAAAAAGATAACAGAGAAATATAACTCAAATTACAAATACAACAAAAATAATTATATATTTATAATTATATAATTTCTTTGTTGTTTAGAAACGTACTTGCTCTAACGTCGCTGTTATAGACAGTGCTATGGTACACGGCGTGCTAATTACTGTATAGCTGCTACTCTGGTAAAACTGAGTTGTGAATTGAATGAATTTCATGGAATTTATGAAGGAAATCACAAATTAACGTAAAAAATGCAAATCTTTCATCTAAACCTCTGACACAATGCTTTTTAAGGCAGTTATGGGGGACTTTCCGATCGCTTTAACTGTTGAGAACTTCAAATTCAGGGGTTAATAAATACATGATATGGTATCATAAACAATTTAGAGAAATAGCATACAGGATACTACAGTAACTAGGCGTAGAGCCGTTTCAATTTTATACGACACCCATGAAAAGTTTTAATATTACTCACTGTGATTTTTCAGCTTTAAAATGATCAATAACGGCACCTATAAACCGAGGGAGGTGGAGGAAAAGGCTCTCATTGCTCTTTCTTCCCGCCAGCATCGCCATTATGAAGGAAGCGCTTCGCTTTATTAGCTGTTTGGCGTGCCACTGTCTGGGGTGCGAAGTGACAAAAAGCTTTAATATGAGATGCACTTTACTGTTTTGTACGTTGCTACGTTCAATCACACGGCGCTGCTCGGCACTGCGCTCAATTTTAAGGGCGCTTTCATAACCGTCGATTATTGTGGCACTCCCCATCCCCAGTCTCCACACTCCAATACATCTGAAATTCGGATGCTAGAGTCCTCACCCTCTCGTTTTAATGCTCTCTGGTCACCCATTTTCTGTCATTTTCAAAGGAAATCCCTTCTCCTAACCCATAAAACTCAACACGGAAGCACCCAGGGTGTTATCTAGACCGCTTCTGACTGCCAGTCGAACTGCCACTACTCTTACAGGACAGTAGGCAATTTTTACAGATATTAAGTCACACAAAAAAGACAACAATTATCCAAGGGTTCGTAAATGCTGGTGGTGTTTTATCTTTTCTGTGTCCCTGGTATTTACTTTGCCCTACAATTGCAAAAAAACAAACTGAAGCAAGTCCAAAATACTACAGTAAATTTAAAACGTATGAGCAAATCCAAAACACACACACACTCAAAAATAAATAAATAAATAAATAAATAAATAAATAAATAAGTAAATAAATAAGCATGCACAATACAACAGCAAATCTGAAAACTGAACATCACAAGAAACCTCAAAACAAAAGAACTGAAATAAAAATATATCATCTATGCCATACCATTTTTTAGACTCACTCATCATCTATACCACTTTATCCTGTTTATCCTGGACCCTATCGCGGGTGACTTAGGGCCCGAGGCGGGATACACCCTGGACGGGGTGCCAATCCATCGCAGGGGACAAACATAATCACACACACACACACACACACACACACACACACCAAGTAACCTCACCAAGCATACTGAATATTATTCAGTATACTGTACAATACCAATGATATGACTCTATAAAATGTCTTCTTCGAGACACGACTTCTGTAGAATTTCTATAAAATTCTATAGACCTGAAATCGGTCTTTATAGAATTTCTGCTTTAAAATGTTTTCGTTTCCTTTTTTTTTTTTTTATGTTGTATTTTACTGTTTTACATGCAGGCAATTTGTTCCATATGACTCTATATACCTCTATAGATAAAACTCTGCATCAAGATAGAGGCACCCCTCGATAAATAACCGATTTTGGTGATTTTTTAATTGAAAAGATGTTAGCGCAGTCTCTCTTGAAAATGGGGGAAAAAAAATGCACAATATTTTCAGCAAACATTGGTGCATAGTTACTTCTGATTCCATAAATTGAACAAAACTAAAAAAATAAAAACATTATTTTTGCACTGTGCAAAAGTCTGGGCACCCTAAGTGTTCCAGCGTCTCAGATTCTTTTTACAAGGTTTCAGGCCTTAATCAGCCCGTTAGATCTGATGCACGGCAACAGCTTTCATTAGCAAATGGCAATAAAAAAAAAAATAAAAAAAAAGCTTGTGCACACTTGCAGACACTCAACAATCATGGGTTCCTCTAAGCGGCTGTGTAAGACTCTGCAAATGAAAGTTATTGATGCCCACAATGCAGGAGAAGAAGATAGCAAAGCGTCGTCAGCTTGCAGTTTCCACAGTGAGAAATGTAATTAAGTGATGGCAGTTCAGGGGAACTGCGGAGGACAAGATGAGATCTGTAAGACCAAGAAAACTCTGGGAGAGAACCGCTCGTATGCTGGTCAGAAAGACAAATCAAAACCCCCATTTGACTGCAAAAAACCTGCAGGAAGACTAAAAAAAACCTTAGCAGACTCAGGAGTGGTGGTGCAGCGTTCCACAAGACCTTCATGGAAGAGTGAACAGAAGAAAACCTTACCTGCGTCCCCATCGTAATAATATCCAACATCAGAAGTCTGCAACTGAACATCTACAGAAGCCTGATGAATTTTGGAAACAAGTGCTGTGGACTGATGAAGTTAAAATAGAACTCTCTGGCCACAATCAGCAAAGGCATGTTTGGAGAAAAAAAGGAGCAGCATTTCATGAAAAGAACGACAGTATTAAGAATGGGGGTGGATCTATCAAGCCAGTGGCACAGGAAACATTGCACGGGTGGAGGGAAGAATGGATTCCACTAAATACCAGCAAATTCTGGAAGCAAACAGCACACCATCTGTAAAAAAGCTGAAGCTGATAAAGAGGACGGCTTCTACAACAGGACAATGATCTGTCACGAAGGTGTGTGCGAGGCATAAATGCAGAGGTCTCGATGGTTTGGAGAATGATGTTTTTAATGATAACGAAAGCAGGAAATGAAACAAACAGAATAACTTTCAAGTAAAACAAACCAAAACACGCAGCACTTCAGGGAAACACGAACTAAACTTTATAGACATATACTAAGGTGAAATAAACAGTTGCAAGACAACGTAACAGAACTAAAACAAGCTATTTATAACAAAACTAATGACCAACTCGGTTCAGGTGAGCGCCCACGTCACCTGACCGAGTGTAAACTGGGAAATGAAGTAACCAAAACGAAACTTAAAAGAACTACAAACAAAAAGGTCTTTGGGCACTTTGGCGCCCTCTAGGGGTTATCCCTGACATGATCCTAAACCTCGAAATCCACTATGGAAAACCTCAAGAGACGCAAGCTGAAGGTTTTGGAACGGCCATCACAGTCCCCTGATTTAAACATCATTGAAAATTTGTGGTAGATCTTGACAGAGCTGTGCATGCAAGACGACCAAAGAATATTACAGAAGTACCTAGAAGTCTTTTGCAAGGAAGAATGGGAGAAAATCCCAAGGACAAGAGCTGAAAGACTTTTAGCTGTCTGACTTTTAGTACTCAAAACTCCTGCTATGGCCTTGATGTTTTACAGATTGTAAATCAGAATGTGGTAGAGAATGAGGAGATAACATTTTTCATGATCATCAAATGTTCATCCTTATTTAATGGTGGTTAGCCTTTCAGTGCTAGCATAAATGGGGCGCGTTGAATCAGGGCATCTGCTGTAAAACTTTCACCTTAACAATAAAACCTTCTTTAGAACCTTCTGCAGAATTGAGTTACTATAGATTTTTTTTCCACCTAGCGCACCGATATACTAAAGCTCTATAGAATTTTTTATTCATTGCTTAAGAGAATTTTGTTTTTTTTTAAGAATAATATAGAACGTATAGAACAGCATGTTCAAACCTACAGAAAAACCACGAAAAGTGCAAGAAACTCAAAAACAAACAACAAATTGAAAACAAAACAGCGAATCAAAACATAAAAACACATCAGAAACACAAAGGCAAACCAAGACACTGCAACATCCAAAAACCAAAGTCAAAAATGCTACGTTTTAAATACAACACACTTCAAGCCTAAATCACAACCACAAAATGAGACGACATGCGACAAGAATTCAGAAATACAACAGCCATAATTAGGGATGCTCCGATTGATCGGTCGCCGATCATAATCGGCCGATAATAGCTTTGGGAAGTTTGATCGGCAGTCTCTATAACGGCCGATATAGAAAGGCCGATCAGGTGATGGCTTCACCGGTCTGGTAGTTCTACGTGTTGTGTGAAAAAGACAATACATTGGCAATCTGCAACCTGTGTAACAAGACAATTCCTCGAGGCGGGAAGCAGCCGAAGCATTTTAACACCACGAACCTCATCAGACATTTGAAGGTTAGTCACGTAAAGGGACACGAGCAGTTTTCAAAGTTGGCTCGCGCTAAGAGAACGGGAGAGCTCAGCAACTCGCGCGCCGCCACTCACTCACTCAGTCACGGGGTTTCGCTCGGTGGCCGTAAGTACAGTCATCATGATTCACCGCGAGTTTTGGCACTGTGATTACGTTTCCATCTTTCCGCGCAAAAAAATGAAACATGTTTCATTTTTTTGCCGGTCCTCGCGGATGCTTGCGGTCCTTGCCGAACGTCCGGCGACTCGCGTCCTACTTGTCTGTTGTTTTATTTAATTTTAATTCAATCTACGGGAAAGTTGTATTTGTCAAGCTCTAAGCTGTTCCCAGTGACTAACCAAGCACAGGCTGCTATGTTTTAAGTTGACGTGTTGCACATGTTGCTGGCCAATAAATACACTTGTTAATTCATGATATTCCTCTTCTTGTAATTTCAATAATTAATTTACATTGTTGTTCGATATAGTTTAATAAATAATGCTACATGAGAAGGCTTCGAGTAGAGCCAGTAACCGTTGATCGGTATCGGTATCGGCCGACACAGCTTCTAGTGATTGGAGATCGGTGATCGGCCTCGTAAATCCTGATCGGAGCAGCCCGAGCCATATTAGCCATATTTTATGAATTTTATTAAATACAACATGAAGTTTTTATTGTATTCCGGGGTATACATTATGCAACATTGTATAATTGCAGTGTTTCTAATGGCTCACCTGTGATCTCTTTGACAGTGCGGAAGACATTCAGGCGTTCAGGGTCCAGTGCTGCGGTACCATGGTACATGTCTCTGCAATAAGGACAGATGAAACATAAGAAAAAAGCAAACTCTAAATAATAATAATAATAATAATAATAATAATTTGTAAGTTTTGTTTTAAAGTCTGCATTTTATTTAGCTAGCCAACATTTGAAATATAAGGCTAGCCTCATCTAACAGCTACAGTAAAGACAAACGAAGGAAGTTTCTTCATTTAGCTTGTGTTCTGCTGCAGAAGGTACAGTAGCTTATGTATTAAAAGTAGTTTGTTTGTACTTTACATTGTTTACTTTTAAAATGTTCCAATGACACACCCTTAATTAACATTATATGCACGACTGGATAAACTCAAATGCCAAAGCGTGAGAAATTCTCCCCACGAAACCTACTCACTACTTTCGGGCTTGTATTTAAAACACGCTCCTTTTTATTTCATTTAAACAAATTTTAACATCAGCATTTAGATCAAATGTGCAATGTCACGATAAACCAAAATCTACTCAAACAAAGCAGTTTTTGTTTTATATGTTTGTAAATAATAAAGCAACTGTGTGGAATCCAGGAATCATGCAATCACTTCTGAAGCCCTTACAAAATTTTAATAAAATCTACAAAATTTTAATAAACTTTAATAAACAAAATTTTAATAAACAAAAAAACTTTAATAAACAAAATCATCAGAAGTCATCCGCAACAACGAGGCTCACCCTTTAATTCCAGTGATAAGGAAAATCAGGTTGCCATTGATTTTCGTGCAGTTGATGAACTTGTCGATGTTGCTGGAGTCGACTGTCTGGGCCGTGTGTAAACTGCCCGTCCCTATTCCATCACACACTCAAACACAACAAAGTAGAAGAAAACAAAACACTTTTGACCTGATCAGGGCAAAGAGGTGGCTAAAGTCAACTGAGAATAATACATGATATTTAAATATGTGTGGCACATAAACAGGTAAATTAATAAATGAACAATTGAAAATAAGTGACCAAACGAACAAACAAAGAAGGCATGAACAAGCAAATGACTGAAGAAACAAACAAACAAAAAAGAATTCACAAATAATTACATGAAAAAAACAATCAATTGAAAGCAAACAAGCAAGTAAATAAATGTAGAGAAAATAAATAAATTAAGTAATTTAATAAATGAATGAATAAATGGACGGCCAAATCACTAATAAATTAAAATCTAAAACATAAATGAAAAATATTTTCAGAGTTCCTTAGCACATAGCTATAACCTGATATCTTTGACAAACAAACAAACAAATGAATGAATAAATACATAAATAAATAAGGTTGTTTACAAATTTGCTATGGTATAGAAGAACCAAAACATGTCAAGACATTGATAGAATCATATATACCACTGTTGATTATTTTCCCATAAAAATATTTTATTTACGTTGTTCATTTATATCTGCTTTTTTACAAATGTTGACCATATCCCTTCCTCTCATACTGTACACACCTTTAGGACAGACGTCAGTACAGGGGACACACATCCTGACGTGGTTCTCCTCAACCTCCATCTTGTTACTCGGGCAGGCTCGAACACAGGAGCTGTGATCCACTACGAAGTTATCTGGAGAATTGAATGGTCATTATAGTGTTGTCACTAATAATAATAATAATAATAATAATAATGCATTTTATTTACAGACATTACAGACATTAGTCACTTTACTGTTTGATGATAGCTCAATTGTATATACAGTGGAACCTCGGATTGCGAGTAACGCGGTTTACAAGTGTTCCGCAAACCGAGCAAAGATTTTTAATACATTTTTAATCGGAAATCGAGCAAGTATTAGTTTACAAGCGCCGAGTATCATGTATCACGCATGCGACTCTTATTTTGACATTTGCAAGTGATCACAACTGAGCCAATCATTTTTCTCTCTCTTGCGCTGCGGGAATTATGGGTAATCGTCTCCCCTGCTGCGTCCCCTGTGTCAAAATCAAAGTCCCCTGCTGCGTCTTAGTGCTCATCTCTTATAATCAACATCTCCCTCTCTCTACTGTGTGCGCGCGCGTAATTTGACACTGTGCCCCACACACACCGACACACACATACACACACACACTTTTTAAAACACACACACACACACACACACACACACACACTTACTTTGTGTGTGCGCGTAATTTGACACCGACACACACACACACACACACACACACACACACACACACACACACACACACAGATCTCCCTGGCACTTTACACACACGCTTTATTTACAGAAAACTCAGCTCTGTCGCGATTCTTTTCAATTCTTTATTTTTTATTTTTTACTTTACAGCAGTGATGCTGTTAGTATGCTCACGCAAATATCATTAGAGAGATTTCTTTTTTTTTCTTGTTAAAAAAGTGTTAATTTCATTGTGTATGTTAGTTGTGAAACTTAAAAAGTGAGGTGTGGGAGGGAGGAGGAGTTTTACTGTTTAAGACGAGGTGAGGGGCTAATTCCACACACACACACACACACACACACACACACACACACACACACATACAAATACACGGCGCCTGCACGCACAAATGGAAACACTTAACTGTCTGGATTTATTTTTACTTTTTTTTAGATCGTTAAGTGCAGGTTAATTTGATTTATTTTTACTTTATATGTTGTATTAATTATTTTTATGTATTTATTGTTTTGGGCTGTAGAATGAATAATTTGAGTTTTCATTATTTCTTATGGGAAAAGTCTATTTGGTTTACGAGTGTTTTTGGAATACGAGCCCGCTTCCGGAACGAATTATGCTCATAATCCAAGGTTCCCCTGTATATTATATCTATAATGATATATATACTGTATATATACTGCATGGTGTATAAACAAAGTGAATAGCACTGCATGGTGTATAAACACAGAGAGTATAAACAACCTCAGGGTGTATAAACAGTTAAAAGCACTGCAGAGTGTATAAACACAAAGTATGTCACTGCAGGGTGGATAAACACAGAGTATATCACTGCAGGGTGTATAAATATTGTATATGCCACTCACATGGACATTTCTTGACACAGAACGCTCCGTATGTGTATTTGGCATTGGGATTGTGCTCTAGCTGGAAACTCGTGGAGTTGTAAATGAAAGGCTGTGGACACTGTGTCACACACGCTCCACTGTCGTTAAAGTTCGTACAGGCCTGGGAAAAAATTATTTAGTACACAAAAAAGGTCACTTATGGCCCAAGAAAAAAAAAAAAAGTGAAAAAGTGAAAGCATCAAAGGTCACAAATACTTATTAATTACAGACTTTTGACAAAGTTCATAATTAGAACTTTAACATTAAACAAGCTGTGTAATGGCTATTATTGACTTTATGCTAACATGACAATATAATTGAGCTTCAATTAAATTCAATTTTACAATTGATCTTAACCACCAGAATAGTAAAAAAAAAAAATTAAAAAAAATCATAATATACTCAGGACTTACTCTATACACTGGCATTATGGTGCCAGGGGTTTTTGACATAAATTAACCATGAGTTTGTTTGATTTGTACAATTTATGAAAAAATAAGACATGCATTATATAAAAAAACATTTAATTTAATTTAAATATAGTTATTTTTATTAAACATTTAATGTAATTTAAATTCATATTTATTTGCATAGATATTTTACTTAATTTATTCTAAGAAACAAAATCATTTTAAGTAAGAAACAAATAAATGTACATTTTTCATTTGAATGACTCCATTTTATTATCTATACATACTGAGTAAACAAAATTCTATTTTGTTTATTTATTTTTTTAAATAATTTCCATAAATATTTACTAAATGTTAAACTGTCAAAAACGTATTTATTTATTTATTTATTTATTTATTGATAAAGATTGTCGGAACATTAATTTAAGGAGGTAAAAGTACTATTTATTTCTTCATGTATTTATTTCTGCCAAATCAAAAGAATTGTATGAAACAAACACATAAACTAATCATTACAAAAAATCTACCTATTAACATTTTATTACATAAACATAAAACAACCATCTAATTCAAAAGTCCCGGTTTGACTTGAATGTCCCTCATATATATATATATATTATATCATATTATTATTATTCAGTATAAAAGAAAGAGGACATACGAAGCAGTCGGTGTGTTTGGGTCCCGAACAGCCTCCGGCACACTCGCGGTGACAGCAGTCACTGACGTACGGACCGAAACAGCGACTGTCACACTGCTCAGCACACACCGTCTTCGTTACTGACACACACATATGATTTGTATAATTAATCAATTGTACCATTTTGCTTACGCTACATCACAGCCGGGCGGTATGGTGGTCTAGGGGTTAGCACTATGACCTTATGCCCCAAGGGTGAAGGGGTTGATTCCCGCCTTGGGTTTCGGTGTGTGGCGTTTGTGCTTGATGGGTTTCCTCAGTTTCCTCCAACAGTCCAAAGAGGTGCAAATGAGTGTTTCCAAATTGCCTGTAGGGTGTGAATGAGCGTGCATGCTTGTGCCATAATGGATTGGTACCCTGTGTACCAGGGTGTACCCTGAGGCTCCTAGGCTAACCGCTAAGCCTCCCGCGTGCCTGCACAGGATGAGCCGTATAGAAAATGAATGAATAGTATGTTTATAACAACTGATTTACACCTTTATAACAATGAGAAGTTCATTCACACATTAAAGGTGCATTTATTTATTTATTTATTTATTTATTTATTTACTTTCAATTCCTATCTTGTTTGGGTTTTTCTCACTCCAGGCCGCTGTCAATCCTGGGAGCGGATACTCAAGGAATCGTACAAATCTCCAAACTATTAGTCGTCTAATTTCAGAAGACTTCAAAAAAAAAGAAGTAATAAAAAATAGACTCATCTTACCTAACGCACCTTTAACTCACCAGATACTGTACATTATTGACTTGCTCCAGCATGTGCTGGGTAAAAACCAGGAAGAGAAAAAAAAAAAAGCCCATGTGTCGCTCTTTGCTGTACTGCGGAAAATTCCCTGCAATTACTGTAACTGTTTAAATACAGCGTGTCAGCCGCATCAATATGTTTGCGGATCTGGAAGCTTCTCTCAACCTGAACTTGGCGAGTCCCTCTGCAATTATCGCCCACGCTGCGATCCGTACCTCCAATAGAGTTATCGTTGGAACCGAGACTCTGATTAGAAAAGCTGCAGGAGTCAGGAGGAGTCAACATGTAGGAGGAAGAAGGCGACGAGGGATGCACGGACCTTGTCGCGATTTTTCAAAAGAGCTGCCAAGCGATCAAGCGTTCTGCTCCGCGGCCTCCCTTCGCTGTCTATTATACAGCGCAGGGGTTCATGATGAATGTGTCTGACATAACCTGTTTGTATTTTTTCGCCTCAATGTAGCACTTACTCATAGCTCAGAGAAAGAGCTTCGCAGAAGCAAAACTCTGACACTAATAAACGCTGTGATCGCGCGCTACACGGCTGTCAGAAATGTAGCGTTTAGTTAAGTCAAGAGAGGAAAGTTCTTTGGGTTTCGGAAGTACTGAAGTTGATTTGATTTATTTATTATTTTTATCGAAATTACGTAAATGACCTGTGTGATGTTCACGCCTATGAGTTTGCCAGATTTTTTTCTTTTAACCATCTTTGAAGTAATAGAAATGGGATAGAAATACAGACTAAGGAATTACTTCTAAATTACTTATTTTTTTTCTCATCATCATAATAATAATAATAATAATAATAATTCTTTGTTGATTTCAAAACTATGAAATGTCACACATGGCATTATGTTATTAAGTACCAACAACAACAAAAACAAGTTCATTTAGAGTTAAAGTTGGAGTTAATAAAAATCAGGAAAGACCATGGAATTAGGGGTGTACAAATTTTTCACCGGCAGTGTACTGTAGGTCAATTAACAAAATATGGCCCTTTGTTGTTGTTGTTGTTGTTGTTGTCAATGTTGTTGTTGTGAATGCAGTGTGATTTACTGTAAAAGAAGTCATACTGTTTATAACAGTCATGCTTTATAACATGAGCCATTTATCACCTTAAAAATATGTTCTTGTTGACTTGAACTTCCTCAATTCCTCAGTCATATTCCTATATTACTATACTGTAAATAGTTTTTGCCATCTATTTTTATCTTTGGCAATACATAACCTTCAGCATGGACTATTGCGTTTAATATCTTTAGTTCACTTTTTCAAATGAAAAGGTAGGGCAGTACATTTGATCATTTGTAATACTTTTTAAAATAATTCTGTTAATACTTTCCCCTTGGTGTGTGCTCATGTACTGTCCCCTTGCATGTGTAGTCTCATCCAGTCTGAGACATGGAGCGAGCTCAAACACAGAGCCAACTGAGAAACATAAGCAGCTTGGACCAATGAAAAAAACAAACAAACACTGTAATAATTCGATGAGTACTTACAGATCTGGCACTGATCCTCATACGGACCCCAACACCGTCCGTTGCAGTACCGATGGCAGCGTTTACCTGTGGAGGAAAAACATCAAACCTGATTAATATGGACTACGAAAGGAATACAGTGGGTGGTTTAGTGGTTAGCACTGTCGCCTCGCTCCTCCAGGGTCCGGGTTCGATTCCCGGGTACTCTGGTTTCCTCCCACAGTCCAAAGACCTGCAGATTAAGCCAAGTGGCGTTCCCAAATTGCCCATAGTGTATGAATGAATGTGTGTATGTGTGTCCAGAGTGTACCCCGCCTCATGCCCTAAGTCTCCTGGGATAGTCTCCAGACCCCGCGTGACCCTGATGAGTCAGTGAGTGAATGAGGAATACAGCAGTACCTCGACATGCGAACGCCCCGCCTCACGAATGTTGGCCTTAAGAATTGAAATTTTGCAAGAAATTGAACTGAACGCTGGCTGAGTCGCATATATGTCTGGGAATAAAAATTTTTTTGATGTGTGTCTATTTTTTGCATTTTGTGCAAGAAGACACAGCAGCATGGGTACCAAGAATGTCAGCAAGGACGGGAGCAAGAAAAAAGGGAACCACTTTTAGTTTGGTTTTTAAAGCAGCCGGTGCCGAGAGGAATTATAAATGAAGGTTCGGTGAGGTTTAATGTCTATTTATTCCATATTTTACTTAATTTACATGTATTTTCTAAATGTTTTGACTGTTTTTATGTGCAAAAATATGATTATAGTGTTGGAAATTGGTAAAATTGGTAATATTTTTGGACGGCTGAAACGGATTATCTGCATTTACATTATTTCCTATGGTACAATGCGCTTCACAATACGACATTTCACCTCTCGCGTCCGGGACAGATTCAAGTCGTATGCAGTGGTACCTAAACATTTAAACATTTCATTGCTCACTCCCAAATCAGGAGTCACATTCCTGAGCGATGGCAAAGCACAACAGGTACAATGTACACATCACACATACGGCTTTAGCCTCGACTGTGCCAAATACTGGATATGTTTGTTTTGGTAGAGATAAAAGTGAGCTGACAGACATTAATATGTATTTCTATCTCTCAGTGCTGTGTGCGTGAGTGAGCATGTGTCTATGAGTGTGTGTGTGTGTGTGTGTGTGTGTGTGTGTGTGTGTGTGTGTGTGTGTGTGTGTGTGTGTGTGTGTGTGTGTGTGTGTGCACTCCTGACAAAACAGAGTCTGTTAAAAATAATTACACTTCACTAAAGACCTACTTTAAATGTGCTTCATAATGACTACGCAGTCGATTACATACAAATGGCAGCGTAATTAGGGGAGAAAAACGCTGAAATTAATTTAGCATGAAAAGGGTGTCAAGTACCGTTTAACACCTATACAAGGGCTTATTAAAAAAGGTAACTGTAAACATTAAACAGGAAGCGCTGAATATCATTTCATGACTCGTCCTTCCACTAATGAAAGAAGGCTTTAAAACCTTTCCTACCAGTTTGGTCTGTACAGAGGCAGGACTGTATCTAAGCTACAAACTTTTCTCCATTATGTCTCTATAGACATCCCGTATACTGATAGTAAATGGGATTTAATTCCCTGGAACTAAAGAAACGTCAAAGCATGCTCTCCTTGGGATTAGATCAGAGGATTCATTCAAGCGAGTTGTTTGGATTCACATCGCATCTAAATTGCATAAAATATCTCGAAATGAAAGAAAAGATATGGAGGAACCCAGCAGCCATACAGCAGTACCGAGTACTCACAGATGACAGGAAAGTCTCAGGCCCATTAGATTTGTGAGGAGACTCAATTCCAGATGTGCCAGATTGGTGATATTCTTTTCACACTTCACCCATCAAGTGTTCACCATACCTTACCACCACGGCTCGAAGAATGTTAAATCGTTTCCCTAGAGGAGCAGATAAGTTCCTGAGGTCTGTCAGGGAAGGAACTGATAAGTCATGAGGACACTCATCAATTTATTATTATTATTATTATTATTATTATTACTATTATTACACCTGGATTTATCTCCATTTTCTCAATTCTAGTTCAAAGAAGCGAGTAACACAAATCAGGATGTTATTCATAACAAATCGGTTGTAACGTTGCACAAATTTACTCACATGTAAAGCCGCTGTTGTTGGATGGCACCACCAAAAGCTCAGCGCGAGGGTTCCTCATGATGTCCTGCCAGTGGATGGTGTCAGTGTGGCACAGGAACTTGTTCTGATCCACATACACACCGCCGTTCAGGATCTCTGACAGGACACACGCATTATGTTTGTGTTAGTCTTTCGGCTACTCATGGCGAGGGGTCGCCACAGCTGACAATCTGATCCGCACAACAACTTGGCACAAGATTTACAGATTTGACCCATTTTATCCAGGCTTAAGAATCCTACCCCTCAGCCACCAATTTCCCAGGATATACAAATAAATATCAATAATAATGGCTGTGACTCTTTTTAAAAACTCACTTCATAATGTTCACTGTGTAAACCTACGAGTTCCTGGTAAGTAGGAACTAATAGTTCGTTTTAGCATGGGATGTGGAATTAATCATAGTCTCTTCCTGACACATTTGTTAATCGTAAAAGCTTATGTTGTATGGTAATTGAATCATTCATAATTATGACACATGTCCAAATAACACTAATAAGAAGTCAGGAAAGACGTTCAAGGCCCAGCGATTTTAGACACGGTGGATTTGCATACACCTTGTACTGCCAGTGAGCCAGACTAATATTTATGCACGACAGATTTGTTGTATCATATCAACAACTTATTAGGAAATTCAGGACCACAGCTTCTGCTTGGCTGTTGGAGACTCATTAACATTTAAGTACAAGTCAAGGCTGAATTATTTAAGGCTGAATTAATGAACTCAACAGCATGCATATGAATATGTTCGCACTAAATCACAGCCTCCAAAATGAGAGAAATAGGACACTTTTTTTCTATTATTTTTTTATTTTTTAATTTTTTTTTTTATTGATGCTACTTAAAGGCAGGACAATTTTTGCTACTGCATTTATACAGAAGGTGCAATCTAACATTGTGCTGAAATGGATGAGTGAATGAATGGCTGTCTCAGTCAACTAATTGATGGAAAGATTGCACCCATCACTCTGGAACAGGGTCGGTCAATCTGGACTAATCATGACCACCCTTTTAGAAAGTGTCCCACTCTAATCAGCTAATTAAGCCATAACACCTGAAAAGGGCTCCTGAGCCTTTAAATGGTCTCTCTTGGCTGTTGGAGACTCATTAACACAAAGCACAATCACGCAGAATCACGGTAAAGACTGCTGACCTGACAGATGTGCAGAAAACCATCATTGACATCCTCTATAATGAGGAAAAGCCTCAAAATGTAATGTCTGGAAGAAAAAGGTGCACAAGCAACAGGGATGACCGCAGCCTGGAGAAGTTTGTCAGGAAAAGGCCATTCAAAAGTGTTAGGGACTTTCACAAGGACTGGACTGAGGCTGGAGTCAGTGCATCAAGAGCCACCACACACACACACACACGGATCCTGGACCTGGGCTTCAAACGTGGTATTCCTCTTGTCAAGCCGCTCCTGAACAACAAACAACGTCAGAAGCGTCTTACCTGGGCTAAAGAAAAAAAGAACTGGTCTTTTGATCAGTGGTCCAAAGTCCTCTTTTCTGATGAGAACAACTTTTGCATCTCATTTGGAAACCAAGGACCCAGAGTCTGGAGGAAGAATGGAGAGGCACACACACACTGCAAGATGCTTGAAGTCCAGTGTGAAGTTTACACAGTCTGTGTTGATTTGGGAGCCATGTCATCTGCTGGTGTTGGTCCACTGTGCTTCATTCATGGGGATGCTGATTTCATTTTCCAGCGGGACTTGGCACCTGCCCACTTTGCCAAAAGCACCAAAAACCTGGTTCAATGACCGTGGGATTACTGTGCTTGATGAGAGACATGAGACCGAACAATGCAGAAGAGCTGAAAGGCCACTATTGAAGCATCCTGGTCTTCCATAACACCTCAGCAGTATATATAAGGGTGTTTCAATCAGGTTCCTTATCCCCAGTATAGGGTGATCCTAATGCCTCAGCAGACCAAGACATGTTGGACAGTGATAATGCAATGTAATGCAGGGTTATGTCAGCATACCACCAAGAAGGACGAACCACATCCAACAGGAGTAACTGTGGATGAAAGAGGAAGCCGTGTGAAAGGGATGTCCGGGTGCTAACCCGGATTGTATCCAAAAAACATAAAACCACAGCTGCCCAACTCACTGCAGAATTATATGTGCACCTCAACTCTCCTGTTTCCACCAAAACTGTTGGTCTGGAGCTCCACAGGGTCGATGTACACGGCCGGGCTGCTATAGCCAAACCTTTGGTCACTCATGCCGATGCCTAACGTGGGTTTCAATGGTGCCAGCAGCAAAAATCTTGGACTGTGGACAATGTGAAACATGTCTTGTTCTCTGATGAGTCCACCTTCACTGTCTTTCGCACATCCAGGAGAGTTACGGTGTGGAGAAGTCCCAAAGAAGCGTACCACTCCTGCATGTTATTGCATACCCAGAGTGAAGTATGGGGGTCGATCAGTGATGGTTTGGGCTGCAATATCATGGCATTCCCTACTGTAGGCCCAATACTTGTGTTACGTAGATGTGTACGTCACTGCCAAGGACTACCAAACCATTCTGGAGGACCATGTGCACCCAATGGTTCAAACATTGTATCCTGAAGGCGATGCCTTGTATCTGGATGATAATGCATCAATACACACAGCAAGACATGAAAGTGAAGCTGAACATCTCCCATGGCCTGCACAGTCACCAGATCTAAATATTATTGACCTACTTTGGGGTATTTTGGAGGAGCGAGTCAGGAATGGTTTTCCTCCACCAGCATCATGTAGTGTCCTGGCCACTATTCTGCAAGAAGAACGGCTCAAAATCCCTCTGGCCACCATGCAGGACTTGTATCTGTCATTTCCAAGACGAATTGATGCTGTATTAGCCGCAAAAGGAGACCTTTTACCATACTAATGAATTGTTGTGGTCTAAAACCAGACGTTTCAGTTCCATTGGCCAACCCCTGTATGTGCAAACTAAAGCGTTATACTGTATGTATGTGACTTTGTCTGTAGGATAGGACAAGTTTATCTCTGGCTCTCTGGATGAATGAATGGAGGAAGAGATGGAGGAACGGATAGATACTTAGGCAGCAGAACAGAATGCATATCATGAACAATGCAGAGTTTGATACTTGTATTAATATATTTTATTAATGTGTTATTATATTTTACATTATTTTGAATGTATAATAATAATAATAATAATAATAATAATAATAATAATGATAATAAACATAAACATAGCTGGTTTATTTGAAGGGAGCTTGCCATGTAGACTACTCCATGTATTTATAGGACGATGTGTATGAAAATGTGGCAAAAACAATTTCAAATCATGTAAAATCAAAGTGTATCAGAACATTAAAGTTTTAATGTGATGTTAAAATGCAGTATTTAAAAAGAGTCTTGTATTCTAGCGTCTTGTATCTTACCTTGTATTCAGCATTATTGAGTAGAAAGTCATTTATTTCCAGTATAAATTAAAGTGCGTATTGTAGGTGGCACGAAGGTAATGTACCAATTCATTTTCCCCTAGCTTACCTTCAAGAAACCAGTGAAGAAGAACCGGCGTGCGTTTAGCCCCATATGCTTTTTGGGCCTAATGTCCCATGTGTCGGTGTGCTTTGAGGAAATAAATGGTTGTCTTTCAGTCATTCATTTGACAGCTCGTTTATGGGGATATTGCACACTTTATGGAATTTGCTCGAGCTCATCGATCAAGCTGACAGCAAAAGCTGCTCTTCAGGCTCTTGTTTTTTTTTTTTGTTTTTTTTTTTTGTTCAAAAGACAACAAGTAACACGGACACCAGAAATGAGCAGGTTTTAAGCAAAAGCCTAAAAATCTGTGGATTAATACCAGAGACTCCTGAGTGCTTCCTCACTGCCGCTATAGCTCACCTCTGAACATTACAGAGTTCTGCAGTTTTGTCTTGTGTTGACGCCGTGAAAACCTCTGTGTGTGGGAATCACGCTAATCTTATGTAGCTTGTTTTCCAGGTTTTTGCTTTTCCTAGGGTCGGGATTTCCTGTCTGTTTCTTAGTTTGTAATTTTGGATTTTGACTTTTTGGATCTCCTCACTACAAGCTTGGCCCTAATCCATTGGAAACACCTGTATACTGTAGACTGACTCACTAGATACATCCTGGTGAGCTCATTACAGTCCTAAACTATCGGCATCCTACCGCTAATTTCTTCCGAATGTTTTCCAACTGAGTGAGAGAAACTCCATTAAAAATTGGAAATGGTGAAAATGACTGATACTGATACTGAAAGCAGCTGTTAAAGCATTCTGTTAGGACTGTTAGGACTGTCACTGTAGGTGGTAAAGGTTGTGCCACATTATGTAGTTCCTCATTAAAAAGCCAAGGCATTTTTATTTCCTTTTGGATATAACCTTACATAGATATGTGCTTTTATATATAACATTTTCCAGCACATATACACAGACCAAAAGTTTGGACACCCCTTCTCATTCAGCGAGTTTTCTTTATTGTGTTCTTTAGCCCAAACGCGTCTCTTCTGCTTGTTGCCTGATCTTCTAGCATGAAGGCCTGATTCACACAGTCTCCTCTTAACAGTTGTTCTAGAGATGTGTCTGCTGCTAGAACTCTGTGTGGCATTGACCTGCTCTCTGATCTGAGCTGCTGTTAACCTGCGATTTCTGAGGCCGGTGACTCGGATGAACTTATCCTCCGCAGCAGAGGCGACTCTCGGTCTTCCTTTCCTGGGGCGGTCCACATGTCAGCCGGTTTCTTTGTAGCGCTCGATGGTTTTTGTGACTGCACTCGGGGACACTTTCAAAGTTTTCCCAATTTTTCGGACTGACTGACCTTCATTCCTTACAGGAATGATGGCCGCTCGTTTTTCTTTACTTAGCTGCTTTTTTCTTGCCGTAATACAAATTCAAACTCTTTGAATGAGTAGGTGTGTGCAAACTTTTGGTCTGTACTGTAGGTCTCCGGTGCTATTAAAGGGCTCATATTTTACTATTTCCTTTACATGTTATAACTGGTCTCAGAACTCCATCAAAGTGAATGTGTTGTTGCTCCAGCGGAGTAATTTTCATATCTCAATTTACCTTCATTTCACTCCTCACTCCAACATACTGTACACTTGATTGTGTATTAGAGATGAGGAAAAAAAATTATTAAGTTACATTTATTTTGTGTGGCAATGCAAAATCCAAAATCGATTTTTTAAAATAAAAAATTCATATCTATACTTTTGCCTTTAAGCTGGTTAAACATCGCTGTTCCGCTATAATCCTGCAGGTGAGTTGGCCTGTCAACATGCTCCTCGGCGCATCAGGTGACTGATACGTCCATTGCTTGTGTGGCAGATAATTACAGGGTCAGGTTGCCAGCTCAATGCCCAATTATATCTAAGCACTCTCTGGTGAAGGACATTGTTCAAGGGTCCAATGGTGGCAACCTGGAAGCATCAGTAATTATATTATTATACAGTAATTATTATTGAATCAGGATATTCATAAAACAGAATTGTAATACAAGTAGATACCTGGCACCTGGGTATCGTGATAATATGGTATCGGCTAGTCACTGGTGATTCCCAACCATTATTGACTATGTAAATGAGCTCCTACTGAGTCAAGGTCGACATATTTTCTTCTATGATGTCACACGTGGAATCTAATTAGCTTGTTTAAACCCTGGCTAATACAAAAATGACACAAATAATAGGAATCTTTTTTTTTTTTTTCCCCTCAGACTGGAGACTGTGTGAATGTCTAAACATCACCAGAAAGTAAGTATCTCCATCGTTGACCTGAACATGACAAAAATGAATCACATATACAGAAAAATTAGGGAATACAGGGAACTACAGGAACGAGTACCGGTGAGGTTGTTGAGTCCCAGTTGGCGCAGACCGGCGTATTCGTCCCTCCTGTAGTTGAGGAAGATGGCCAGAGCGTAACGGCCTTCGTACAGCTTGGCACCGCGGATGATGCGCAGGTTCTCCAGAGGCAGATAGTCGAACTGGTTCAGAGCCACCAGGACGTAACCGGTCACCTCACGGATCGACTGTAGGAGCACAGCAGGAACGGAGAATACAGGAAATACCAAAGACGTCAAGTAAACTTTTCTGGAAGGAGTCTACAGTGTCCGAGATATTTGTAGCAGGGAACAGCTGTTTATAGCATGGAAAAGATCTGTTTATGTGCGATTGTGTAACTGAAATAATCTCCTCCAGTTATTAGTCGTAACACCACCCTTTCAAGGATTGTTTTCATACTCGTACTAATTATTTGCGTTCACTCTACCTAGTATAGTACCTCATTTTAGAATAGATTAAAAAAAAAAAAACAGAAGATAAAAATGTATCGATCATAACCACGTTCATTTCATGTGTGTGCCCACTATTATTTGCAAAGAAAAGTTGAACACACTCACACACACACACACACACAAAAGTTCCATGCCATAACTACCGATGCGAAACTTTTGTCAGAGAGAATAGGCGACGACTACAATTCCCTGACACGCCGCACAATGCACCAGGAAATTCGAACAACGTGGGCTGTAATTAGTCAGATTATACCTTACAGCTCCTGTAATTATCAAGTAAGAGGTTGGGTCGTGTCAAATTCGAGTGGGTTCTGCATGAAAATAACCTCGTTGGATATAGCTTGTCTGCATAACAATTAAAAAAAAAAAAACAGGTCACACGCTTCATGTTCATAACAATCGTGAACAGATGAGGTGCATAAACCTGAAGAGTCCTGAGGCGTAGTCCAGCTGTCCTGCAAAAATTCTGCTTGGATTTTTTGTGTACCAGTGACCATCATTTAAACTTTTAACATTGTCACTAATGCACATGATTTAGTTTGCTGCTTTCACCCCGAACATTTGAAGAAGATGGGACTCCAGTCAGGAAGTGATTATTATGAATTTAATTATCTGTACTTAAATATTTCCATTTTTTAGGGACTTTGTACTTTTACTCCAGTACTTTTCTAAGTAAAAGTATCATCCTTTCAATTCTACCTTATTCAACATCTGTTGTTGGGGGAAAAAAAAAAAAAACTGCAATGGATGATTAATTGTTTCAGGGGATTCGGTAGTAATGTGCATTAAACACAGTTAAACTAAACAGGCATAAAAGTTCATTTTCAATAGACTTATTTTACTAATTGGTTGTCCAAAGTCCATAAGGCTGACATATTTGCTGTTTCAAATCAAGAACACAATATTTAATCTAATCACTTTTTAATAATCATCATTATGGGAGAAAAAAAAAAGGGTTCAATTTGACACAGTCGAGAGACAAGCAAAGTAGGCAAATTGCTCGTAGCATGTGAATGAGTGGATACTGTATGTGTGTGCTTTGTGATGGATTGGCACCCAATCTAGGGTGTACACCGCCTCATGCTCATTGTCTCCTGATATAGACTCCAGGCCCATCGCGACCCTGCATACGGGATAAAGCGGTACAGACGATGAATGAGTGAGAATTTGATTAGTAATAAACTTAAGCATCTTAAATTTGGTTATCTGTAATCTTAATCTTTAAAAGTGAAGCTATATTAAAGATATTTTCCCTTGCTAAGATATAATTTTTGCAGTGTGTTACAAGGTCAGTGGATCAGCCTGCAAATTCCTTTTAGTTCAAAATGTTCAAGTTCAAAACTTGAGAAATTAGATGATTGACAATATATGTGTCAGGGATTACCCCTAGAGGGCGCCAAAGCGCCCAGAGACTTCCTTTCATTTTATTGTGTTCTTTTCTGTAAAACTCCATGTCCCAGAATGCACCTCGGTCAGGTGATGGGAGCGCTCACCTGAACCGAGTTTGCTCATTAGTTTGATTATAAATGTTCTTGAGTTTCACCAGTCTATGTCTTGCATCAGTTAGATTAGGGTTGCTGTTCATTTTGGGTTTTGGCTGTCTAAAGTTAAGTGGTTTGTTTGTTTCTCTGTTAAGTTCTGTTTATTCTCCTAGCCTTATGTATATTCTCCTAGCTCCAGGTTTTCCTAGTTCCATGTTTCTCCTAGCCCTTTTGTTAGCTCCTAGCCCTTTTGTTAGCTCCTAGCCTTTTTGTTAGCACCTAGCCTGTCACGTATGGTTTATCTCCTGGTTAAGTTCCTTTTCTGTTTCCGTTGTGTTTTTGTCCATTAAAAGACTTTTCACCCGCACGTCACCTCTGCACATATGCCTCTTCTTATACCCACGTACAGCATCCGTTACAATATGGTTAATATTTGGGAAAATAAAATCTCTTGATTAGTCCTGCTTGTACTTGATGATGCTTAAACATTTGGGATGTGGAGTTTCGTTCTACCTTAACTAACTTTTTGTAGTTTCACCCATGTGTGTCGTTACAGTCATCTGAAATAAATTCTGACATTAGGATCAGGTGGTCCTTCCGATACACACATGACTGAAACAAGATCCCACAGGTCACCATTAAGGTGTCAATGACTCTACAACGTTTACTATACTGTATATACCTGCGTCTGCAAGACAGTTAGTTAGAACTGATGAAGCCTTTCGAATGAGAGGTGAAATATCTTCAGAACCAAAAAGCACTGAACAGCACTTCTGGGATAGTCAGGTAACTAGAGGCAGACTCCTAACATGTCAGTTGCTTAGCTGAAACAGGTTGCTTGGCATAAAGATTAGTTTGGAAAAAGGCACCGCTATGACCAAGATGAAAATGCATTTAGTTTCTATAATGTCTTAGAAAGTCTCAGCCTTTACAGCTAGCTATTATTGCTACTATACCAAGTAATTAGCTCATACAGTAAATAATGCTACTGTACGATCGTAGAATTGGTAAGTCTCACCTGGGAACGGAAATTCTCTGATGGTTTGTACAGCCCCAAGCTTTCTGTGTTCCTGTTCAATTGTTGAGAGTTATGCAGCAGGTTGCGCTGACCAACATGATGCCAACTTTGTCAAAAGATGCAGCAGCCAATGTGCTGTCTAATTATATTATGTCTGGTCACAAAGTTTGCCAGGTATGCCAGAAAGTCTCAGCTGTTTATATTTGGATTTCTTGGGATTAGTACATTAGTGAATATTTTCCTATACCCTGAGTCAATATACACTCACCTGAAGGATTATTAGGAACACCATACTAATAAGGTTTTTGACCCCCTTTCACCTTCAGTACTGCCTTAATTCTATGTGGCATTGATTCAACAAGGTGCTAAAAGCATTCTTTAGAAACGTTGGCCCATATTGATAGGATAGCATCTTGATGTTGGTGGAGATTTGTGGGATGCACATCCGAAGCTCCCGTTCCACCACATCCCAAAGACGCTCTATTAGGTTGAGATCTGGTGACTGTGGGGGCCATTTTAGTACAGTGAACTCATTGTCATGTTCAAGAAACCAATTTGAAATGATTCGAGCTTTGTGACATGGTGCATTATCCTGCTGGAAGTAGCCATCAGAGGATGGGTACATGGTGGTCATAAAGGGACGGACATGGTCAGAAACAATGCTCAGGTAGGCCGTGGCATTTAAACGATGCCCAATTGGCACTAAGGGGCCTAAAGTGTGCCAAGAAAAGACCCCCCACACCATTACACCACCACCACCAGCCTGCACAGTGGTAACAAGGCATGATGGATCCATGTTCTCATTCTGTTTACGCCAAATTCTGACTCTACCGTTTGAAGGTCTCAACAGAAATCGAGACTCATCAGACCAGGCAACATTTTTCCAGTCTTCAACTGTCCAATTTTGGTGAGCTCGTGCAAATTCTCCTCTGACCTCTAGCATCAACAAGGCATTTTCGCCCACAGGACTGCCGCATACTGGATGCTTTTCCCTTTTCACACCATTCTTTGTAAACCCTAGGAATGTAAACCCCCAAATCCCAGTAACTTAGCAGATTGTGAAATACTCAGACCGGCCCGTCTGGCACCAGCAACCATGCCACGCTCAAAAATGCTTAAATCACCTTTCTTTCCCATTCTGACATTCAGTTTGGAGTTCAGGAGATTCTCTTGACCACACCCCTAAATGCATTGAAGCAACTGCCATGTGATTGTGATAATTCCATTAATGAGAAATTGAACAGGTGTTCCTAATAATCCTTTAGGTGAGTGTATGATGCACAATAAAATTTATCTTTGTACTGTTTTTCTTACACATTTATTCTTAAACTATCAAACAATACGATGTTATTAGCCAGACCTTTTGCCAAACCAAAGAAAGCAACGGAGACTGCCACATTCAATCAGTCGCTAGTTTGAGCTGAGTCAATTCAGAGGATTCTAAGTGCAGCGTCAGTCTCTGGATGCTCTTAAACTAATCAACAGTTTTGCTACGTATCCACGGAAATCAGCTTAGCATTCGAGTTACATATCTGACCGTGAGCTCATATAAAGGCACACTAATTACAGCTGCTCGGAGAAGCACCTCTTACAAAATTCATCGTGTTGTGACCGGATTCAAAACGAATCTCAAATGACTCTTTAAGTAAAGCAAGATGAGAGCCTTTTTTTTTTTTTTTTTTTGCTGTGAGAGGGGGAAAAAAACAGCAAAGGGACATTAGAGGGTATTTTATGATGAAAGCCACTTTGATTTTGAAACAGCCAGCGTTATCAAAAGCATGGCTATTCAAAAAAAAAAGTGGTTTGAGGAAGTTTGTGTAAAGTCTTGGAAGGGTGAAAATCCAGCCACTAACTCTAAAAATAAAGTTTAAAAAAGAATATACACTGTACACTGATCAGCAACACATTAACATTGATTATAAATGATATACCAGTAGATAGAATCATGGGCACCCAAGGCTCATTTACTGTATGCCTGAGAGAAAGAAAAGGTCAGTCTGTCTGGTCTGATCCCACGGAAAAGTCTCACAGAATGCTGGCCATGATACAAAGGCACCAGAACTGCCAGTGCACCACACACCGCCTCCATGTGGCAAACAGTGCAAGGCTGCCAACCCTAACTCCAACCTTCTTAGATCTAAATCCAATCGAGTACCCATGGGATGAGCCAAACTAGTGCAACCCAGGGACAAGTCCAATCCTTGGAGGCCCCACCCGACTACCCACAGCACCCCGAAGGTTCTGCTGCAAATGTCCCAGTGCCAGACACCCCAGAGGTCTTGTGGAGTCAGGTCCCAGTGCCACACCACAAGGGGAACCTATACAATACTCGGCATAATGTTTTGCGTTGTAACATTACGGCTGATCGGTGTAGAACATTTTAATGGGTTCATGGCTGCATGTACTGTCTGATTACATGAAATATACAAAACACAAAAATGAAATATTCTAAATGCCAGAAAAACCTTCATTATTTCCTTCTAACAATATCATTAGTAAGAAATCGTTTACCATTGTGCTGGTATACAATCATTCTGGTTCATGTATAAACCAAAACCTAGACTTCAGATTGTTCTAGAAATTTGCCTAACTTCTTACATTTGTTAATGACCCAACTGCACTCGCTTAAACAGACTCGCGCTCTAGCCTTGTCATCAGTGCCGCTGTGAAGCTGCGACCGCTTCTTGGGCTCATGACAGGAATACAAACATCGCTTCTCAAACAGCAGTCTGTGTTTCAGGCTCAGTCGAAATCCTGAAGGACAGCCAAAGTGGGTCATGCTCTGTTAAAGATGGCCGACCATTTCCATCATGCTTTGATTCAAATCCCCTTTTGTACCTTTGTAAGAAATTTACCAAAATGGTCATTATTTTACCTCTGGAACAGATGACAACCTTAATTATCTGGTCAAGCGCTGAAGTAACTCCGATCTATCGATATAGACGGAAAGTTCTCCATCCTACATTACAACGTATGATTGCTTGCCAAAGTACTATACAGTTAGCAAAACATGTCTTATTAATTAAAGAATAATGTCATTTTTAGTCAATTTTGTTGCATTTTAATGGCATTTTATGAATTTATTTGTTAGAATTAGATTATATGTAGCATCCAGCATTAAATGGAAAAAGTTTCATGTTTAGAAATATCTTTTCCACAAAGAGACTGAAGTTAATGGGCACTCTGTGTTGCCTACAGGTCAGAGTGATCCTCAGGACATTTGGAAATTTAGATCCCAGGGTTCAAGGTGAAGCTGATTATGTTTGAGAGTAATGTTAGGAGGCTGGAGTCAGAGCACAGGGTCAGCCATTATACGGCACCCCTGGAGGAGACAGGGTTAAGGGCCTTGCTCAAGGGCCCAACAGCAGCAATCTGGCGGAGCGGGGGGCTCGAACCGCCGACCTTCCGATCAGTAACTGAGTCTTAACACACTGAGCCACCACCACCCTAATGATTTTAAAATTGATGCCAGGATTAAAAATTTGCTTGTTTGGCATTTTGCTTGGAGCTGCTCAGTGGGTTAGGGCTCTAGGTTCCTGATCAGAAGATGGGCAGTTCGAGCTCCAGCTTCACCAATCTGCCACTGTTGGGCCCTTAAGCACAGCCCTTAACCTTGTCATCTCTTGGGGTGCTAGAGTTTTATGGCTGACCCCAACTGCCTAAGCTGGGATATGTGACAAAAAGTGGTTCACTGTGCAGTATGGTGTCTGTGACAAATAAAGGCTTAACTCGAATGTTTCACCTTCAAGAGGTTGTCTGTTCAGTATTAAGCATCAGTGTGACCCTTCTTGAGAAACTTGAAGTTGTGGTTTATTAGGTTTACGGTTCAGAAATTGAAGTGAAGGTTAATGTTCGTGTGACTTAATAAAGTCGAGGTTTGGGATTCAGGAAATTGGGTAAAAGTGAAAGGTCAATGTGGTTGTGAGTCTACTTAGGAAGTAGTGAGGTTGTAGCTGGTTAGATTTAGGGTTCGGGATATAGGGTAAAAGTTAAAAGGTTAATGTTGAGTCACATGGAGAAAGTTGATGTTTTAGGATTTGAGCTAAATGTTTAGGGTAACGCTGGAATGAATTAAAAAAGCTAAAGTTTGGTTTGGTAACATTTAGGGTTCAGGAATCGAAGTAAAGGTTAAAAAATATCTGACACTCATTGTCAAAGTTCTGATGAAGGTTAATATTGGTGTGACTCACACTGAGAAAGTGGCCTTGGATGTTGGTTAGTTTTAAGGTCCAGAGTTTCGGTTAAGGATTCAGGGATAAAGTTAACGTTGATGTGCTTTCACCTTGAGAAAGTTGAGGTTGCGGTTCCGCTCGATACTGGTGATCTCCAGGTTTCCCATTATCACCTCACAGTTCTCATAGGACTTGCGCAGGGTGTAGTAGTGCTGGTCCAGATCTGACAGGGTGCTGAGCTTGTTATCGGTGCCCTCACACACTTCAAAAGACAAAAAGATTTGGTCAAAATGTAAAACTATTTCCATACTGGCCAACACAGAAACAGTTAGAGCATTTACTCTACATGCACAGTAAAGTCACACTGTGTTTGGACTACTGTCCTTGTCCGATCATACAAGCACAACAGGGGAATCGATATATTGCCTGGGGTAAGTTAAACTCTGCTACGATAGGTGGCGATATGCCCTCTTTCAGCTTGTTAGTACGGGGTGCCAATACTTCGCAAGGTATACACACACATATATGCTCACTCACACACTATGGGAAATTTCAATACCAGTTAAACTAATCTGTGTGTCTTTGGATTGTGGGAGGAAACTAGAGTACCTGGAGGAAACCCACCAAGCACGGGGAGAACATCCAAACTCCACACACACCAAGACCAGAGGCAGGAATCAAACCTGGACCCTGGAGGTGCAAAGCGAAAGTGCGCCACCATGCCGCCCAGTCTGATAAACCTTTATTTTAAATGAGCTAATACGATTAGTGCAAATAACACAACCACATGCAAACAGCCTGACCCTGGCAGCCTTTACTGTTTAGACCATTTTAATTTTAACTGGTGACAGAACGAACATTTACAGCTGGATGTTCCACACCATTGCATGCACCTATAAAGGAATTCAAGTTTGTTTTGTAATAAAATATTCTTTTAAATATTATTTCTTCCAAATTTGTTTTGGAACAAGAGGGTGTAAGAGGGTATAAATCGCTAGGAAATGTTGCTGTTACTGGAAAATAGTGTTTTATTTAACAGTTATTACACATTCATCAAAAAGAAAAAAGAAATTTGGCCCGAGGCCTTCACAGTCTCTAAAATTCTTCCCTGCTTGACGTGACATTTAATTAAACACACTTCTTTCCATGCACCACACATCTTCCTCCGGCTGGCCAGAACCATCTGCTCGATCAGTTGGCCTACAGCAGAGCGCAAGAGAGTGTGTGAATATGTGCGCATGTGTCAAGATCAATTCCATCCCAGCACCAACACACTCATCAGCGCTAGTATGTAGAGAGAGAGAGAGAGAGAGAGAGAGAGAGAGAGAGACAAAACCCCATCTGAGTACCACACGCTTACATACAGCACTGTTTTAATGTGCCTTCTCCTACTACTTTCTCCCATGTGCCAACTGGCAGCCATCCTCGCTGCATCCCATCGATGCGTCTATCGGACTACACCAAAGCCTTGAACCGCTATTCATAACAACGGAACGGGAAAGTCAATATGAGTAGGTGCCAAAGCGGTCTAACAGTCATATGGGCAAACAATGGAAAAGCTACAGCGTGATAATAGGAATAAAGGAGGGAGTAGAGACTGGTGTGGTACATGACTGCCTTCAAAAGACCCAATCTTTCTTCAGATCCCAAACAGCATTGGCACCGACAAGTGCTGAAGTCCTTCTATACACGCAACAGCATTTCACAACAGTGCCAAATCTTTGCAGAATCAAAACAAGTAACTTAGTGAGCTAGCTGGATACAGTATGGTGAATAGCATCGCACTGAAGTCGTTTACTTAAAGATGAAGATACAGTCGTGTTGTCTATCTGTCTGAGTCAGCAACATATTTCAGCACTGGAGAGCCTCACGTTCTCGAAAAATTCCTGTTTCATAATGGAAATCTTGTGCAACAGGGCTGTTAGCTTTTTTTCAGCCAACCACTGATAAACCGGAAAAAAAAGAAGTTTACTGCTAACAAGCTGCTCCTAGAGCAAGACACCACCTTCAGCGGTGACTTGATTGGAAAGTCATAAAAAATGTAACCATATAGATCAACTAAGGTGGCACGGTGGCCTAAATGCACCCCCAGGGTCGAGGGTTCGATTCCCACTATGAGTCTGTGTACAGTACATGGAGTTTGTATGTTCTTGCCGTGCTTGGTGGAATTCCTCCCAAAGACATGACCCTAAATTATTGGTGCTAATTGGCATTCCCAAAGTGTAGTAGTGTGTGTGTGCCTGGCAATGGATTGGCATCCTGTCCAGGGTGTACCCTGCCTCATGCCGAAAGTCTCCAGTCTACCTGTGACCCTGTACAGAATAAGCAGTAATGAAAATGAATGAATGAATGAGTGAATGAATGAATGGATGACCTAGTGGTCAGAAATGGGAACTGCATCAAGGGTTAATAGTAAATTCTAACTCCACATTCTTGCTGCATGAATGTTTCCAGTATCAGAGGAAGACCGGACAGAGAACTTAATGACATGGTTACCAAGGTGGTAGGTTTTATGTATTTCTTTATTATTATATTTATTTATTTATTTATTTTTGAAGTCCTAGAAAACTTCTAGCTTTTGGATTTTGGATAAATGTGGTCATTCAAAATTCCAGTTATTTTGTTATCAGAAAACAATCTAAAGTGGAAAAAAAACAACAACAAAAAAAACCGTACAGTACTGTATATTGATGTTTTTTTATCTTCCGGGCACTTAGCTCTGCCAGCCTATTTGTACCCGCATTAAAGTAGTTCAGCCGTAATACATAAAGTTTCCAGAATGTTTTGGATTGAAGTCCCTGTCCAGCCCTCACTCTCTCTCTCTCTCTCTCTCTTTCTCTCTGTGCGTGTGCGCGTGTGTCTTGGTTCCTGATCCTTATGAAAGACACCATCTTCATGAATCAATGGCTTCTTCAACCTTGATGCAAACAAATGGGCCCGGGATGGCTTTAATCATACAAATGCACCTCTACTTATTATTGCATGAATCAATAATAATTATCTTCAATGGTCAGAAGAGAGATGTAAATAAGGGGACAGAATGACATTTATGGAAGATCACACAACAACCAGACCCTATTCTTATTAATGACAGGTCGCAGAAAGTCTGGGGAGAAAAGAAAATATAAAAATCAACAAAATTATTTCAGTGTTCAGGACTAATTATGCGATCGAAGAAGCATGTGGAGGAATAAATTGAGCAAATAATCCACCACTAAGCTCTTTTATTGCAATTTTTTTTTTTACTGTTACAAAATATGGAAATGTCCAAGAAATTTCTGGCTTACTAAGACGTAGACCAGCATTAATAATATTACTCATAAAAGCATACCTATGTTTGATGGGGAAATATTTTCTTGGATGATTCCAGCAAATAAAAGCCTTCACTGTGTTTTTGTACATTGTACAGTATGTGTGTGTGTGCGTGTGCGTGTGTGTGTGTGTGTGTGTGTGTTGGTGTGTGTGTGTGAGTCAGTTGGCACAGATTGACTACATCGTCCCATGTGATGGCCTCGGAAATGAACCGTGCCAACTGCAATGAAGTGTAGTATCCAGCGCGTAAATCAAATTCTGCATCAGCTACAAAAAAAAAATAAAATAAAATAAATAAAATAAAATAAAAACACTGGCAAACGTTTGATCCACATCACAGCTTTGTTTTTTCTTTTAAATAAACAATATAATAATAATAATAATAATAATAATAATAACAAAGTGACATAACTTACTCAAACAGTGGGTTTTGCATAAGTATTCACCCCCTGTGAACTATTCCATAATACATAGTGTTATAACCTGGACGTGAACTCATCGTGATTGGGATTAGATTAGTCAGATGTCTGCACAAAATAGCTCACTACTACAGTGACATGTGAGGAAAATCAATACAGTTTGCAATATTACTTATTACGGGTGGGAATTACCAGAGACTATCCAATACGATATTAACACAATCTCTACAGCGCATGGTGATTCTGTTGGTATCATGATTTTATTATTTTTTTTAAATCAGATTATAATAACAGGGAATACATGTAAACCTTGGATTGCAAGCAGAATTCCTTCCAGAAGAGTGCTTGAATATCAAAAAAATGCATATATCAATGTAAATTTCCCCATAAGAAATAAGGGAAACTCTGATGATTCGTGCCACAGCCCAAAAATATTTAAATAAAAATGATTAATACAATATATAAAGTCAAAATAAAAAAAAATAACCTGAACTTTACCTTTGAAAAGAATCATGGCAGGTGTGAAATGAGAGAATGAGGAGAAAAAGGATGGCTACTGTGTAGGATAACTTTCACTCACACACACACACACACACACACACACACACACACACACACACACACACACACACACACACACACACTAACGTAATCACTGTTTTCTGACAAAGAGTCAGAGACTCTGGAAACTGGAATCTTTAACAAGAAACCTCTCTAATGACACTTGCTTTTGCCTCCTTTTGAGGATTTAGCAAAATGTGATGTATTGACGTTAAACAGATTAATCTCCCACACCGCTAAAGACTTTTTAACTTTTTTTTCTTCACGGAGGCCGTTGTTGCTGTACAGTTACCAAAGAACAGACACTACACTTGGACACAAAATAATAGGGAAAAAAACGCTTTACGTTTACTGAGACCGAGCATGGGAGACGATTACTCATAATCCCACAGCGCGAGAAAGACAAGAACCATTAGCTCAGTCATGATCATGTGACGCTCGGCAGACAAAGCGTATACTGCACGTACTACAATACTCGTATGTCAATGCCTCGCTCGTTGATCAAGTCAAAATTCATGAAAACATTTTGCTCGTCTTGCAAGTTAATAATGCTAAGTGCACCACCTGTTGGATGAACATTACAGGACTGGGGATAGCTTAGTGGTTAAAGTGTTGGACTGTTCTGGATGATTGGAAGGTCCTGGGTTCAAATCCTAGCACCCTCAAGTTGGTGCTGTTGGGCCCTTGAGCAATGACCTTAGCCCTCTTTAAGAACATCAGTCACTGAGTCGATAAGAGATTAGCACCTAAAAAGCAGATGGTTTTATTACTATCATGTGACACTACCACCACCATGCTTCATAATAGAAACATAATGGAAGTTTTCATTTTAGGTTTTCTTAGATTGAGGTGCTGTCTCAGTTTTGTCCCTAGAGGGGCCTGAGTTCATTTGGAGTGTTCACATATGCTATGCCATAGAGAGAGAGAGAGAGAGAGCTATGTGCAGGGATCAAAAAGTTCAATTATGGTCTCATTAGACTAGAGAACCTTGAACTATATATGTTTGCTGAGCAACTTTCCGCTCTCTCTCACTCCTTTTGGGAATTTGAGTATCAGGGCTATGCTGCTGAGCTGTGGATGTCTAGCGAGTACATTTCCATATACATTGCAAAAAAAAAAAAAAAAAAAAAACATGCTTCAGTTCAGTAAACCTTTCAGAACCAAGTAGAAAATGTCTAGATTTCCATGGTTTTCCCCCAGGCCACCCCTACATACTGTATATACGGGGAAGATCTGGATCACAGCGGGAATTCGAAAAAATATATATTTATATATATTACCTTCTCCAAGACATGATAAGCATAAGAATGATTTTGAAGGCAACATCGAAAAATGTTCATCTCTTGTCCAAAAAGGTTCCCCACTGGTTATTTACCGTGGTACGAAATCGCTGAGGTGATGCGCTCAGGCTTGCTTGGCGTCTCGTATCTGGGCATCAAACAGCTACTAAATCATAATACCAACAGAAATGATTAGTGTTGCTAAGCGCTCCCAGATTATTCATCAGCCAACACGTAACGAAGGTTGTTGCGACTAAAGGCACAGAAACACGATTCGCAAACACAGAGTAGTAGTTTGTACAAGGCCATTACAAGCGCTGCAATCAGGAACCTGGCATAATTCAGCACACGTAACGCGAGATGAAATTAGTTTGCGGCGTGCTGTCAAACCCCAGCCGTTCATTCGCTCAAAATGTTTAGTAGACGGACAGCACGAGGAGAGAGCGAAGGTCAGGCAAAAGGGGTTTTTATTTATTTATTTATTTATTTATTTATTTATTTAGTCTTTTACTTTCACAGATACAGCGGCGCGGTGTTACGGATTTCGGATTTCACTCGATTAAAAATGTCCAAAGAAAATGTATCATATGATATAAACCTTTTGTCCTGCAGTTGGAGGTGTTGTTATAGTAAATAGATCAACACTTTCGGACCTGCAACATCAGAAGAGAACTGGAGAATTCAAGAGCATTGTAATATAAGAGCAGATAAGGTAACACACACACACTCACAGGAACACTGAACAAGCAAGCTAATTATTTCTGTATGTAATTACAGCAATTTGTTTTTCCCCTATTGTGTCATCATATAAAAAAGAGGAAAAAAATTGCCCCTCCCACCAAAGGGTGTGGCTCGGCACTAAGAAGGAAGTTTAAAATTTTATTAAAAAAAAAAAAAATGCATTAACTGAGGGCGACACAATGGTGTAGTGGTTAGCACTGTCGCCTTGTACCTCCAGGGTCCAGGAATGATTTTTTTTTTTTTTTTGATGAGGTTCAATTTCCGCCTCTGTGTTTAGAATTATCTGTAAGTGTAAGTGTGCGATCAACTGCTCTCAGTGTAAACATCAGCTAAACATAGATGGTGTAATGTGTAAACCAATTTTTTTTCCCACTAAGCAAAACATGGCTTCTAAAAGCAAAAAAAAAACCCCAAAAAACAAATATGCATCTTAAAACATAATGTCTTAGAAAAGTGCAAAAAAAAAACACAAACGACCTTCAAGCTTGCGCTATTAAATATCACGGTGTGTTCAAGGTCCGCTGCGTTTCTGAATATAAATTTGGCCCTGACTCAGAATGTATAATCACAGATTTAAATCCGCGAGGACCGGTCCACAGTTTTACAACATGTACTTCGCCATTTTATACAAATGAGCAATTTCGGCTAATAGCAGCTCATCAAAGCGGTGTGATTAGCCCCGAGTTCATTCATCCTTTCAACCTTTCAAAACCGATCTAACATGAAAGTCTGCATAACCTCGGGCTAATCACGACTCTTTATTACCATTTGAATGAAATATATTGGTGTCAGAACCATCTGGGGCAAAAAAAAACGAAAGAAAAGAAGAAGTTGTGGGGGAACACAATGATCAGTCAGAGACGCTCACGCCAGTCAGAAGTTGCTGAGCGGAGCTGCATAAGAGTAACCGAAGTGAATCATATAAAAACATCCATTTTATTCAGACTGAGGCGGCACCGTGGTGTAGTGGTTGGCACTACGAGGGTTCGGTTCCCGCCTCAGGTCTGTGTGTGGAGTTTGGTACTCCAGGTACCCTGGCACTCCAGGTTTCCTCCCACAGTCCAAAGACATGCATTTTAGGGTAACTGCCGTTCCCAAACTGCCTGTAGTGTGCGATTGATTCTGCTTTGCGACAATGAGAATTGTTAAAATCGCTATACAAATAAAATTGAAATAAAATTGATTGTGTGTGTGTGTGTGTGTGTGTGTGTGTGTGTGTGTGTGTGGTGTTCTGCAATGGACTGGCACCCTATCCAGAGTGTACCCCGCCTTATGCCCAAAGTCTCCTGAGGTAGGCTCCAGGCTTCCTGCGACCATGTATACAGGATAAAAGTTACTGAAAACAAATGAATGAATATAATTCCTATTTAATAAGCAATATTGGATCAACTGTAATTATAATTTTTTTATTCATAGTTCTTCAATGATTTAAGGATTTGATTATTTTTTATGAAATCCTTATTTAATTGCCAACATTTATTATTATTAATAATAATAATAATAATAATAATAATAATAATAATAATAATAATAATAATAATAATAAAACAATAATAATAATAATAATAATAATAATACATTAAAAACGTCATGGTTATAAAAATGTCATCAAAACATTACAGGATGAATTGTTTCAATTTTATTATCCTTATGTACTTGTTAAAGATACAGGTAAAGGTAAAGCTGAATAATAATAATAATAATAATAATAATAATAATAATAATAATAATAAAATTCATTAATTATTAAACATAATTCTACTCCAATAAAATATTTATTCTAACAAAACACTCCACATTTTTACAGGTAGTGTATATCAAATTTTTCAAAAATGTAAAATTTGTAATAGAAGATTTAGTTTTCCATCCATTTATTTCATTTTTAGTTGTGCGTGAACTGAAAATAAAACAGTGATAAAAACTAAACTAAACTATATATATATATATATATATATATATATATATATATATATATATATATATATATATATATATATATATTGTAATTGGTCTGAAAAAAAATTATCTTTTCAAATTTAATTATAAGGATTGTTTTTAGTATTTTTTTCTCAACTTGTTAAAAAATAACTGGTACTGTACATTAATTTTGCATCATTTTACAAATATTTAAAGGTTGGTGAAAATGGTAAAAAAAAAAAAAAAATTCTAATTGGGTCAACTTTAATAAAACATAAAATCAAGTGTCTGTGTTTTATTTACATTTTAGTTTTTACTGATTAAATGATTAAATAAACAAATGTCCTAGACTTGCTCCTGTATGAAAGGCACTACATCATCATTTATTAATATATGTTCCTGTAGTTATGGATGCTATGGAGTTATGGAGAGAATCATGCTAGCATACAGATGAACCTGCACATCTGGGATCTGACCGCTTTAGGAAAAAGAGACGCAGATGTTTGGGGAGACCTACAGGACCAGCGCGGCTCGCCAAATCCCAGAACCAAAGCTGTGATGGGTTAGGAAGCTTATTTGGACCTTACTTATTTAAACCGTGAAGTGGCGTCGTCCAAATTTCCTGAAGATCACAAGATGAAGAAAAGTACATTCTCTTCTTCTTTTTTTACAAACGCAACCCAGTTACCCAAAGTACAGTATCGTCTCTCAGATAATTCAGATACATTTGTAACTCAGGTACAACCTGGACAGGGTGCCAATCCATAGGGTCATGAATAACTCAACCCTGTTTCTTCTTTTTGAGTGAAATGCTACAAAAAAGCTTGGAAACTAACATTTTTACAAAAGATTGCCGTGATAGGAGACATGTTACTGTAATATATTACTTATGTTAATAACTGGTAATATACAGTAATGGGTTATTTTAGCAATAGAAAAGTAGAGACGAGTATTTGTGAGCTTTTCCTCTTGTAAGTAAAACTCAATACAGCAATCAACAAATTCTACTTATGTAAAAGCAACGCAAGAGTAACGCAGTAAGAGTAACTAATAATAATAATAATAATAATAATAATAATAATAATAATAATAATTTCACTGAAAAGTAACCAATAATAGTAACTTATTACTCTTATTAGTACCGAGCACAACACTGTTAGACTGTTCTGCACTGTATGTGGATAAATACATTTTATAAAAAAAAAACTAAATGCATGTTTTCTCAGATTTAACATAAAAAACTTCACCAACACATGAACTAACTAAATATAAACAAGATAAATGTTCAGAAATACTGAATTGACTTCATTGAATTCAGTATTTCAGCATCTTTATTGTCGATAACGACATATTTTCGACTAAACGCGAACTTGATTTACATATTGCACAAGTTCACGTTCATGTGCAAAAGTTTTCACCCTCTTAATTTCTATGTGAGAAAAAAAACTATCAATTAAACATCTGCCTTCACTTATAATCTATTAATTGATATGATTTCTTACAACAAGCTTCCAAGAGACCAGTTTTGTGTTGTTTCTTTTTGCTCGCTTAAACGTTTGCGTCCAGCCGACCTGCTCTCGTTAATTTAAGTAAACGTTCCTAATTGAGGCGCCTAATAACTGTAACCAATTAACACATTTTGCCATTTGTGGAATTAAAACGCTTTATTGGCATTTCTCAGAGCTAGAGGTGATAAAGTAGTGTAAGAGATTCAAACATCAATAAAGGAAACAGTCATTTAAATGTTTAAATAATAAACGTTTGAACAACTTCGTCCTGCTTCCTAGCAAATCATTCTCCAAGCAAAATAATGCAACTGCAAGAAGCACAGATGCCATGCGAGGGCTGGGCGAATGCTGTGACCCTTCAGGTAATATTGTACATCACCAATTTCTATGTATCTCTGTCATACACTTGCAAGGCAACAAGACCCTCTTCATGTGCTTGTGGAAACGATGATGGTATTCTAACAGCTCCATCTGCAGTCCTGGAGCGCTGACAAGGTGTTTTTGTCATGCCATGACCTCATTAAGTACTCAAACTGCTTCGAAATATGATGCAAATACTGTAAGAGGCGGAAAAGTTTTTTTTTTTTTTTTTTTTTCCTGCAGATTTTAGCCGTGTGCTCCCAAGCCTGAAACGTTTCTCATCTTTGATGAACATTTCCACATTTCTTACCCTTTCATTCATATTTCCATGGTGAAGTCAGCAGGAGAACAGCGCTCGCTGAGCTTGAACGTAAGCAGAGCTGTCAGTCACGTTTCATGGTGCAGTGGAGTGGAATTATACAGTAGTGTTTGTGTTTTTTTGTGTAGGGGGGGGTTGGTGGTTGGGGGTGTATATATATATGTATATATATTCCAGTCATGACGTCGATGCTGAATCGCTCCAGTCAGTGCTTTGATTCAGTAAAGAATCAAATTTCCCTAGTTCACATCAGAGAGAGGAGAAAGACCTATTTTTGTGCCACCTGAACCACTAAATGCTCTGTTCCTTAGAGCTTATCGCTCTCGGAGCGCCGTCAAGCCATACAATGCCAGCGTCAAGAACCATGAAGAAACGACCCAAACTACATCCCAATCTGTCCATTAAACGTCCAGGAAAGAAAGACATAATGGAGGATTTGTCCATTTGGGCTTCAGCGTGATGTGTTTTGTGTGCCTGGACAGTTCAGTGAGCTCGGATACCCGCTATCTGGAGAATGGTTTCAAATACAACAAAGTGAGCCCTCTTTAAAAATGAATCAAATAACCACGCTGTCTTGGGGCCTTCCATTGCTTTGTGGTGCTTTCCTTTGTTCCTTCCAGAATGTTCCTGCTTTCGACCGGCTCTCTGAGCATCACTCATCATTCTATTTGGTATTACTTTATATTTCCTGTCATGTTAAAATTTGATTCTTTAATTTTGTCTATGATTTATATATTACTTTGTGTCAATTAGGAGCCAATTAGGTATCAGGAAGAATAATTTCGGGAAATGTGAGACTCAATTATTTTAATGAACAAACCAATCACCAATTATCAGTTGTGTAGATGAATGAATCAACTGAGTAAATAAATGAATCAATTATGTAGATGAAGGAATAAATTAAGTAAAGAAATGAATCAATTATGCAGATGAAGGAATCAATTAAGTATATAAATGAATCAGTTGTGTAGATGAAGGAATCAATTAAGTAAGAAAATTGAATCAGTTATGTAGATGAAGGAATAAATTAAGTAAAGAAATGAATCAGTTGTGTAGATGAAGGAATTGATTCAGTAAAGAAATGAATCAGTTGTGTAGATGAAGGAATCAATTAAGTATGTAAAAGAATCAGTTGCGTAGATGAATGAATCAATTAAGTAAAGAAATGATTCAGTAAATAAATGAATCAGTTGTGTAGATGAATGAATCAATTAAGTAAAGAAAAGAATCAGTTGTGTAAATGAAGGAATTGATTCAGTAAAGAAATGAATCAGTTGTGTAGATGAAGGAATCAATTAGGTATGTAAAAGAATCAGTTGCGTAGATGAATGAATCAATTAAGTAAAGAAATGATTCAGTAAATAAATGAATCAGTTGTGTAGATGAATGAATCAATTAAGTAAAGAAATGAATCAGTTGTGTAGATGAAGGAATTAATTGAGTAAAGAAATGAATCAGTTGTGTAGATGAAGGAATTAATTGAGTAAATAAATGAATCAGTTGTGTAGATGAAGGAATCAATTAAGTAAATAAATGAATCAGTTGTGTAGATGAACGAATCAATTAAGTAAATAAATGAATCAATTATGTAGATGAAGGGATCAACTGAGTAAATAAATGAATCGGTTGTGTAGATGAAGGAATCAATTTAGTAAAAAAATGAATCAGTTATGTAGATGAATGAATCAATTAAGTAAATAAATGTATCAATTAGGTTGATGGAGAAATTAATTAGGTTAAATAAAGAGCCAATTCACCAGCTTGAGGATTAAATTCAGTTAATTAAGGCATCAATTAGTTATAAATTAGATTAATGAGATGGAGGATTCAATTAGGTACATGCAGGAGACACATGAATCAGTTAAGTACTGGGGGAATCATGTTGATAGAAGAAAGAATAGAGGAATGCATTAATAGGATAGATATAGAAGTATTGGTAGAAGGAAATTGTGAAAAAGGAAGAATCGAGTAGATAGATGAATCGAAGAATCGAGCCAGGTGTAGCAGGCAGTTAGATAGATGAATGAATCAATTCAGCAGAGCAAAGAATCAATTGGGAACATTTAAGAATTAATGAGGTAGATAAAAGAATCAGTTCAGTAGCTCTAGTAATCACTGAGGTAAATGAAGGAATTGATTAGGATTACCAGTTGGGTAGATGGAGGAATCAATTAGTTATCTGAAAGAATCAACATGCTAAACAGAGGGATCAGTGAGCCTTATTGAAGAATCGGTTAGCTAAGTGATGAAGTGTTAGGTGAAGAAGATGTACAAAATCTTTCCACATTCGCCCGCTCATAGCGGGGTTTCTATCCACCTGTGTATAGGTGTCGATACTGCTCAAGTAAAACCTTTATCTCCTTCTGTCACAGTCTAATCTGTGTCTCATCAGTGTAATTCCAAATCTGCTGACAAGTGGATAGTGCCCATCTCTCCCTCTGCCAGTGCCTCATGTGTAGCTGTCTCACTGTGCATATGGTGCCTCAATTAGGCCAAGTTCTCCATTATCAAGTGCAAAAATACCAAAGCCAAAGGATCTGGAGAGTTCTCCAGTCCATGTGTTCCAAGTTATACAAGAATGTGTTGTCAGTTGATGTATAGCTTCATGCAGTGGCATCTCAGGGCATGATGGGAACTGTGCTCGGTCACATTTAAAGATGTGCCAAAGCAAAAGATTCATATTAAAGTAAATAATTAGCAATGTGAGGTTTTTTTAAGCACCATTTTGTCTTGCCTGACTTAAATATGAATAATACTCATAAGGAAACTTTGGGCTGGAAATACTACTACTACTACTACTAATAATAATAATAAGTACATCATTGATTCAGAAATGGCTTAGTTAGCGTATTAGCACTTGTGAGCCTCCAGGGTCTGGGTTCGATTCCCACCTCGGGTCTGCCTGCATGGAGTTTGCATGTTCCCCCTGTGATTGGTGCGTTTCCTCCGTGTACTCTGGTTTCCTCCGACAATCCAAAGACATGCAGATTAGGCTAATTGGCCTTCCCTGATTGCCCGTAGCATGTACTGTAAATGAATGTTTGAGTGTGTGTATGTGCCCTGTGATGAATCCCACATCATGCCCAAGTGGGATAGGCTCCATCCGCCCACAGGGTTATATACAGGATAAAGCGATATAGATGATGAGTAAGTGAGTAAGATGACATCATTGATTCCTCCATCTCTGAAACTGATTCCATCAATTTCCCACTTCATTCTTTTCTATTCCTTTTATTCATTCTTCAACTAAATATCGCAATTGATCTTTACTCCAACTACTTGATCGATTCTTCCATTTATATACTGGTCTCCTCCATCTGGTTAATTGATTCCTTGATGCACCCAATCAGATCTTCTCTTCAGCAAATCAATTCCTCCAGTCTCCCAATTGAGTCCTCAGTCTAACTCCACGATTCCTCCATCGACTCCCTTCTTCCAAATAAAACTCACTGATACTTTAATCTCCCTCACTCATTCCTCCGCCTTCTTTATTACCTCCAACATGCACTTGATCAAGTCAAAGCTGATCAATTCATTTACCTACATTGACTGATTTTTCCAGTTTATTTAATCGACTGCTCCAGTCGATTCTGTTGGATCTACCGCTTTGATCCCTTCATCTACTTGACTCATTCATTCCTCTCTAGCTAACTGATTCCTTTTTCCTACCAAATTGACTCTTCCATTTAACTCCTCCATTGAATAAGCTGATTTTGATCTTTTGATTTATCTACTGAACCAAGTCAATCATTTACTTTGTCGATTCCTTCATCTACCTCATTGACTCGTCTACTGGATCTATCAGAACTATTGCTTTCATCGAAGGAATTGATTTATCCATCCATCTAACCAAGTCTTCTCCTTCGCTCTAATTAACTGATTCCTATCTAATTATCTATCTGACCGATTCTTCCCTTTATGGAAGTGACTGCTGCAAATGATTTATTGATTCCTCCAAGTGCCTCATTGATTCATCCATCTCATTGATTTCTGATTAGAACTGATTAGTTCATGTTGTCACTTATGAAGGCAATCACAAGTTTCTATCAGTTAGTGTGTGTGTGTGTGTGTGTGTGTGTGTGTGTGTGTGTGTGTGTGTGTGTGTGTGTGTGTGTGTGTGTGTGTGCGCGCACACAGGCGCCAAAAGTTTGAGATGTTTTAATTATTGAAGTATTGAAGACAGTTTGGAATTATTTCAAAAGCACCAGTATAAACCAAACCAATAACAAGTATAAAATCAATGTATTAGTTAAACAGACACACATACACAGTTTAAAAGTCCTTGATTCTCTGTGTAAAAGACATAAAAGTGCCAGTAAGTTTTTTTTTTCTCCTGACATCAGTATGTGTGTGGTAGAGAGAAAGAGAGAGAGTGTGTACGTGTGTGTGTGTGTGTGTGTGTTTACAGGGTAGCACTGTAGGGAACTGAAGTACATCTAATGTGCAATGATGAGCCTCTGAGCCAAACCACCCTCATTCTGTCTCCATAAACACACAGAAAACAAGATCAGGGTCGGGGATCCCTTCCTCGCCTCCTGAAGGTACAAACGCGTCCATAAACATGAAGAAGAGTAAACTGAAACAAGGGGAAAAAAAAAAAAACCTTGTTGTGCTTCTTCACAGAACATACTTCTGGCTATAATCGTTACATGTAACACTAAGTTTTTCGTGCCTGATATCGGTCCAAGTGCTGCATCAAGTGCCATTCTGCGAGCCGCTGAATAACAAGTGAGCGAGCCATGTTCGGCTCGACGCTAGGCATCTTTTCATTCACATATCATCGTGCACTTTTTTACGTCAGCGTATTTAACAGCAAAAAGGAGTCGGTATTTTCTATCTCTTTGACTTTTGCACAGTTCTAGGAATTGTATCGGAAAATTCCGGACGTAAACATTGACTCGAGCTCTACACCGCAGCGTACAAAACCCCATCCGGCCTCGCTCACCAAATGGAATTCGCTCTCTTAATCAATTATTCATAAACGATCCCACATGGACACGACTCCCACATAACGCCCACATGGACAGGAACGTTTTCCAAAACGGCTTGGGATCGCTTCAGATAGCAGCGGTGAACCTGGCCCCGATTCAGGCTCCATGAATCCGCAAACCCGCGACCGGCTCTGCAGGAGAGACTGGCGCACGCAGACAGGCACCGGTCCATCTGCCCGTGTGTCAGCAGAAATCAGGATTAACACGGAGATCATTGCTGGATTCGCACATGCATGCTTCAGGCAAAACAGGGCACATGCTGAGACGGTGGAAAAACAACAAAAGAGCAAGTTGAGATCACATCTTCACCAGGCTGTCATGGGCATTCGGCTCATTTTAGACCAGCGACAAGAAGTTCTTTGCGCGTGGAAGGCGGGATTAGGATCACTCTTGGTTTATGTTCCTAAAAAGGTTCAATCCATAGCATGTTTCACTGATACTGTGCGTTGCTGCATTTCCATGGAAACGTGACAAAGGGTGGAGTTTTCCTTTAAACCCTCATGAGCAAACGTCCAGGACCAGCAGATTATTCCTGCAATCTTACAGTCAGTCATTGGCACCAAGCTAGTTCTTATCTCTTTAAACCAAATTTTCTACATTTGTTTTAAAACTAAAACTGAAAACGCAGTCCAGAAAGATGAACTCATGCCTTTGTGTATGCTACAGTAGCACTTGCATTATTAAAACTGTCGTCTCTTGTTGTGTCTCCGTTGTCCCAAGTATGACTTTGATGGTAAAACGAACGTGCCTGGGCATAAGTACCTCATCCCTATGAGAAGCAAACCATCACAGCAAACCATTCCAGGCTGCAGCGATCAAGTGCGGACCGGCAGCGAAACAGAAATGGACGTTTCCTGGACACCGTGCCAGCTGACCGAGCTAACGGTAATAACGTCCTACCTCATCGGTACGATGAAGCTGATCATAGTAAGTCCATCCTTCACAATCTTCACCTCATAATCCTTAAATACAGCTTTGACGGAGCCAATCTGTGGCATCTGGTGCTTCGCCGTATGAGCTTGGAAGGAAAGTGATGGCTTTGTTACAGGATTGAAGAAATCCCTGGCTGAAATGTCAGGAAGAATAACAAGAGGATAAGCGTAAAAACCAACACGCTGCCAGCTACGCCAGCATCGACTTTGATTCGAGCCAATTTAATTACAAACCTGCAGCACAATCAAGTCGACTCCATACAATTGTCAATGCATTTTGTTTTTTCCTTCTTCCTTCCTTCCTTCCAAAAAAAAAAAAAAAAAAAAAACTTTTTTTTGATATCGGTATCAGAGAAACCATGCTGTACAGGACATGGGAAAGCATTGAGCATTGGGCAGAACCAGAACCAAGTCTATGAAACATGGCCCTTTGAGGTCCAAGATGGGACGCAGCCAACTAAACAGCACTTGGCACCGTTATCTTCCTCATGCCTTGCAGGCTCCGAGCGGTGCCAACTGGCAGCAGCAAACGCCTCTTTAATTTTCCACTTTATATTTCTCACTTGGACACTAAAACCAGACTTATTCATGGCGAGTTTATTTAGACTTGGGCTTTAAGCACGTGTAATGGCGGGTTGGTACAAAAAGTTGTTAGCACCCCAGCTAGCACGGTCAATATGAAGTAAACAGCTATTTTTAGTAGCAACAAGTGTTTTTTTTTTTTTTTAACTTAGTGTAAACAATCAGCTTTTAGTACTTGTCAATGATACTAATGTAAAAGACTGTCTTAAAATTACACATATTCAAATTATAAAAATTTAAATTTGATATATATATTTTGGTAGCTGTTACATAATGACATTATGTCTATTTTACTACTGTACAATAAATTGTGTTTATAGATCTGATTAATCGTATTCATTATGTAAATAATATACAAATTTTATTGTTCTTAAAAATTATTATAATTATTAGTATTTATTTTTAGGCTTAACCAGATTTTTTTCAATTAATAATTTGTTGTTCACTAACTCCATTGTTGTTGTCAGTTAGTACTAAGCAATTATTGTAGTTTTATTGTATTGAGATTTTCTTCTGTTATGGTGTTTGACCTTTCAACAGTTTTAAAATTTGATATTTTTATATATTGCAAAATATTGAGATAATATAATTAGAGAATATATACAATGTTCAAAATGTGTATATATTCTCTAATTATATTATCTCAATATTTTGCAATATATAATTAGAGAATATATACAAACTTTCCAATATATACAAATTTTGAACATTGCAAAGTTTGTTTATTATTTATTTATTTATTTACTAAATTCTTCAAATACTAAGTACTATATATATATAACTAACCCATTTCCTTTGTAATTTACTGCATATGTCATATGATCTAAAGAATTCTGCATACACTTCTAACTAGACACTGGTGGCTGAGTGTGTTAAGGCTCTGAGTTACTGATCACAAGGTTGGTGATTCAAGCCTCAGGTTGCCAGTGTTGGACCCTTGAGCAAGGCCCTTAGCACTGTCTGCTCCAGGGATGCCGTATAATGGCTGACCCTGCGCTCTGACCCCAGCCTACTAACAAGAAGCTGGGATATGTGAAGAATAAAGAATTTCACTGTGCATTAAAGTAGAAGTTAGAGTTAAAGATTAAAAAGTTAGGTTGAAGATTTTTTTTTCTTCTCTCAGTTGTATCAGAATCTAAAAATAAATCCTTAAAAAAAGTAATACAAAGTATGTATAAAAAGTAATAATGATCAAATGAATCTATTAATAATAGAGGATAGGAATAATCCTATTGTTATTCCACAGCCTAAAGAATAGCACGTGATCCAGTGCACCAGATTGTTTCCGTTTTAAAGTTCTGTTTATGGTTTTATGTGTCGTAATTTATAACATCAAATCCTATCTTGTTTGGCTCTTAATGCACTATTATTCATTATTTTTACTAAACATTTTTTTTTTACATTAGTAAAAACACCTCACCTACAGTATATTTCTTTCATAAATTTCATATCTATACATTTCATTTACAGCTAACAGTATGAAAACAAACAAAAAAAAATAAAAGTCATATTTATTTGTTTAACATTACCTTAAAATGTCAATTTCAGCATCAGAAACTGAATCCTGTACAAAGTCAGCACCAATCAAAAAAACATCTCCACACAAACTCAAACATATCCAAAGATAGAGCCGTGATTAGAACGGGCAGGCGTTTCTCGATTTTGTAGCCCATCGCCACAATTGAACTCCGTCCAACCTGGCCGTCAATCTTCGTCAACACGTCAAGAATAGGAAGCTCTAACTGTCTTCCACTACCCACAAGCAGCTTGGATGCCAGCGGGGAGCTTTGTATCTGCCCTATTCCAATCACGGTCCCCGCTGGCACCCGAGCACACCCACCTGCTGGTCACTTCTCTTCACTCGCTGAGAAATTGATACACAGTTCTACGGCTCCAAATTGTCTGTTTGGATAAACAAGAGTTAGAGCGCGTGAAAGTCAGCCAGAGAAATAAATAAATAAATATTTGTGAAAATCGGTGCAGTTGCAGGATTTTTACTGGAAAAATGAAGCATGTTTATGAGCCGTATCATTTTCGAAAAAATTTATCTGCAAGCATGCATCCTTTTATTCCATTTCCGTTAAAACTTTTTCATCTTGGTTCTTAGATATCAGGAAAACAGATTTGATGTAAAGCATGCTAAAAGTGAATCATCTGGTATTCACCGAACAAAAAAAGACCCTCTTGTAGCATTTAGTGTAATTGTCTGTCAGATCGAGTCCGGATTATAGTCAAAGAGGAGGTGATTTCTGGTGCATTTCAAGCGATCAATCATGAAAAATGCCAACTGTGTCAAAAGCATGTGCATTTAATGCCGCTATCTGTGCATCAGAGATAGACAAAGTATAAAATACACAAACCCCGTACGTACGTAAGTAAACACAGAGATTCACTATGACAAATTTTCCTCAAGTAGAAGTAAAAGTTCTCCATTCACTTGTATACTAGAGCAAAAGTACAGAAATACTCGACTTCAGCTTCACTTAGGTATCAAATGTACAGGGTTTGTATGTACAGTAGCTCATACGAGTCTCTCTTTCCTTCCCAATTGTGAATTGTCTGCAACCAGCTTGGCTTCTGATTTCAAACACCTCTTGTATTATTAAGCATGTCTCGTAGGAAAGACACGTCACGCACTTACAGATAATAAATAGCCCCACATAATTCCTGCTTCAAATACTACACACCTGCGTCGTGCAGAAATGCAGGTGAGTAACAGTACCAATATGTAAGGCTATCTGAGCAGAGCTATAGTAAAAATAATTCTCTAATAAAACTACTCAAGTAAAGTATGTGAAATATCTTCTAAAGTACATTAACAAAGTAAATTTCCATGGTTATCTCCCTCCTCTGTTGCACACGGGTGTGTATGGCTAATGCTCAATTTATACTAAATACACCATAGTTTAGCTTAGTGGGCCGGCAGAAGCTTTACACACAAAGTCTTGTGGAAATTAGGATCTGATTTTTTACATTATACTCTCACTCCAGATGATAAACTTAACAGCCGGTGTGCAGAACAGCGAGATTTATGACGACCAAGACCTGCTGTAATGTTCTCACATTCACTTCAGTTTTGATTGACAGATTAAAAAATCCCAAACTATCAAATCAACATTATGGAATGGTTACCAAATCCCACAACTAGTCAAAACGCAGCTTGATAAATGTACTGCATGTGAAGTTGTTTTATGTTCTACTAGGATAAAAAAAAAAACTTTCCCACTGAGCACATACTGTAAGTAGAAAAAGACTGTCAGTGTTAGCTTAGCCTAACTAGCTAAGAACCTTACCTTGGTTTATCCAAAGAATCATGTTTTTGACCTTCCTGCTAATAGCTATTTAAGTAAAACCTTTTATTACTACAGTGGAACCTCGGATTGTGAGTAACCTGGTTTACGAGTGTTCCGCAAACCGAGCAAAGATCGGAAAGCGAGCAAGTCTTAGTTTACGAGCGCCGAGTATCATGTATCACGGATGCAACTCTTATTTTGACACCGAGCGGCAAGTGATCACAACTGAGCCAATGATTTTTCTCTCTCTTGCGCTGCAGGAATTATGGGTAATCATCTCCCCTGCTGCTCTTAGTGCTCGTCTCTTACTGCTATAATCAACATCTCTGTCTCTCTTCTGTGTGCGCGCGCGTAATTTGACACTGTGCCCCACACACACCGACACACACACACACACACACACAGACACACACACCCTTTACTCATGTGTACTTTGTGGGCGCGCGCGCGCATGTAATTTGACACCGAAACACACACCGACACTCACACACACTCACACTCACACACACTTTACTCATGTGTACTTTGTGGGCGCGCGCGTGTGTAATTTGACACAGACACACACACTCACACACACAGATCTCCCCGGCGCTTTACAAACGTGCTTTATTTACAGAAAACTCTGCTCTGTCGCGATTCTTTTCAAAGGTAAGGTGCTGGTTCATTTGTTATTTTTTATTTTTTCCTTTACAGCAGTGATTCCGTTTGTATGCTCACGCGAGTATCATTAGAGAGAATTCTTTTTTTCCTGTTAAAACAGTGTTTGCATTGTGTATGTTAGTTGTGAAACTTAAAAAGCGAGGTGTGGGGAGGGAGGAGGAGTTTTAGTGTTTAATATGAGGCGAGGGGCTAATTCCACACACAGAAACACATACAAATACACGGCGCCTGCGCGCACAAACAGAAACACTTATCTGTCTGGATTTATTTTTACTTTTTTTAAATGTTAAGTGCAGGTTAATTTGTTTTATTTTTACTTTTACATGTTGTATTAATTGTTTTTATTTATTTATTGTTTTGGGCTGTAGAACGAATAATTTGAGTTTTCATTATTTCTTATGGGAAAAGTCTATTTGGTTTATGAGTGTTTTTGGAATATGAGCCCGCTTCCGGAACGGATTATGCTTGTAATCCAAGGTTTCACTGTATTACAATATATTATGTATTTGATGTCTCACAGTGTCCACGTTTCCCCTGGACTAACTTACAGTACAGCACAGTCTAAACAAGCTATAATAAATAGCATGACTAGCATAATAAATGTCTAATAGAATGCTAGAAAGAAAATGTCAGCTGTTTTGCTTAGCATTGACTTTGCAATGTGCCACTTTGCTAACAGCTTACATGTAATTTTTTATTTTTTTAATTTTTTGCTGTGTTTTAATTATTTATTATAGATTAGATGATCTTTGTTCTCGAATTTTTCAAAGGTTTAAATGCTGCATGATGTTTGTTTTTTTTAGGTTTTGTTTAATGTGTTAGTCTTGAATTGTGTCACTTTTTTGTTTGTTTCACAAATACAGGATTTTTATTGTTCATTCATATTTAATGTGTTTGTCTTCTGCCTGAATGTTGTTTCCCTTCTGTCCTTTTTTGTTTTTCTATAAATCCTGTATCCTCTAAAATGGTTTTTATTTCCTCACTTCTGATAACATTGTGCTTCTATTTAATGCGCAATGTTGTTGTGCTCTCGTCTTCGGTCTGCTCTGTGAATGCTGTTGTATTGTAACCCGCTGGGTCGCCGTGTCCATCTGTGCGACGGCTGACGGGAATTCCTAATAGGCCTTTTCTAATCATTTCAAACACCCCGGACAAATACCACACAGCACCTGAGAGACATGTGCAAAGGTCTTCCCATTGCACCCTTGTTTATTTTCCTCCTTTCCCCTTGACTACTGGGCTCGATTTTGTGACTACAGCTTTATAATTGTGTTAATTTTTTTGGACATGATCATGGTGAACCTTTCCCTTCCAGACAACTTTGCATTACATTCTTTACCATTCAGCCATAGAAACCATTCAAAGGTGGCATATCTTCTGTTATTCTAAACAAATTTGGTTCTGGTTCTGTGTTGATGCTAATCTTCTGAATGCTTCTACTGTACAGCATTCATCTTTAATCCAATTCAGTACAACAGTTTGTTAGGATACACAACCACGGAGGCAAAGTTGTCTGGAAGGGAAAAGTGTGGTAGGAAAGGGTGCAGAAGCAAAATCTGGGCTTGACCGCAACCTTAAGAAGATAGAGTGAAGTTAGGCTGGAGTCAGTGCATCAAGAGCCAACATCTTTAGGAAATGGCCTACAACTGTTCCATTTTTAATATCAGCGAGGGAAAAAAAAGAGAAATGGACCATTGCTCAGTCATAAGATGAAAGTCGATTTTGCGTTTGATTTGTAAATCAATGTCCCAGAGCCTTGAGGAAGGAAGGAGAGGCACAGAAAAATGCGTGAAGTCCAGTATGACCATTCCATAGTCGGTGATGATTTGGTGTGGCATGTCCTCCGCTGGTGTTGGTCCAAAGTGATTTATCAAGTCCAAAGTCAACACAGCCGTCTACCAGGAGACTTTAGAGCCCTTCATGCTCCCATCTGCTGACAAGTTATATGGAGATGCCAATTTCCTTTTCCAGCAGGACATAGCACCTGTCCACAGTGCCAAAACTACCACTAACTGAATCTAAGAGCTATTGTCAAGAGGAAGATGTAAAACACCTGACCCAACACGAGCAGAAGGCTTCTGGTCAGATCTGGTCTTAAATAACACCACTGCAGTGCCGCATTGATGCAGTAATCCGTGCTAAAGAAGCCCAGACCAAATCCTGAGTGCATAAATGAACGTACTTTTGCAGAATTTCTGCATTGTAAATCTTTTTTTTTTTATTGATCTGAGGAAATATTATTATTATTATTATTATTATTATTATTATTATTATTATTATATGTTAAAATACTGGATTTTTGTAATCATTGAAATTAAAACAAGGAAGCTTGAAATATTTCACCTGATGTTTAGTGAATCTGGAATATATGAGAATTCACTTCTGCAATTAAATTACAAAAAAAAAAAAAAATTTAATCACTGTACATGATATTTGTAAAAAAAAATATTGATATGTTTGCCATAAAGTGACATCTCAACCGTTTGGAAGAGACCTGGGCACTGTTAAAAATAAGCATTGTTATTATTATATAATAATTATTATATAAGTTTTATTATTATTAATACTACTACTACTACTACTAATAATAATAATAATAATAAAAGCAAAATGGTAAAACTGTCCATGTGCATATTTTAAAAATGTGTCTTTAAAAAAAATATTTTGTAATGCAAATGCCGGATTCCTCGATTGGAAAATTGTCGAGTGAGAAAAGAAGAAGGGGGGGGAGATCTTTATTCTCAGATGTCCACCACATCTAAATTTGATGAATGTCCACTTGTGTGGACACCTACTCCAGCAGTACCGGCCACTTTCTCTTAATTGGAACAAAGGGCCTGGACTGAAGCCTGCGACAACAACGCAGTGCTCTCATCCATAATTAGCTCATTCCTCTGAGACAAAGCACCGGTCCCGCTCAATCCCTCTTTAATTAGCACACAGCCAGGCCTGGCAGGAGACACATGACAACAAAAAGCCCAGCTCTGCTAGCTGCAGTCCAAAACCTATAGTCACCTTGTGATCTGCGAAAGAAAAAAAAAAATACATATGAAGCAGCTCCAGCCTTTTCCATCTGTTTCTAGACCATTCCAATTGGTGTATGTGTGTGTGTGTGTGTGTGTGTGTGTGTGTGTCTGCCATGTGGTGAGCCTGGCCACAACAGGACATTCATAAAGATTTTAATTTGATACGAGGATTCCTTAGACAGATAACATCTGAGACTAAAATATTCTGTAGATATGTCAACACCAACTGGGGAAACATCTACTTTGCTAACAGTTTAAAGGAAACGTAGGTAAAGTCCATACCTGAGCAAGTCACAGCTTTAACTCTGACCATAACTCAATAGAGACTGGAGAGTCCTTCTACGAAGATGAAATAAACATCTTTTCACCGATGAACATCACCACGTCACCGGTTACACACTTTTTCTCTTTTTGCAGTTCGAATCCCGCTGTAAGCTGTTACCATGGAAACAATAACTGGCGTTGTAGAAAACGAACCATCACCAGCATTGTAATCCGACATGCCGCTAAATTTAGCAATGTGCACACTCTCGAATTTGCTTCTTTATTTATTTCATGCGACCTCTACCATCTGTCAAGTGCAGAACCGGGAGCGTCTAGGTCGTGCGTGACACCTCGGCCTCCTCGAGGAGAAAGATTCCAGATCTCGTCTGAGTGTGAAGCTACGACTTGTCCAAACAAGACCGTGTCCTTCAGCATTGCAGCATGAACATGCCATTGTAAGAAAGCCCTTACTGTACGTTCCTCGTATCCATTTAGAGGTGGTTTGGTACTTAATTCATCAAATTGGTAAAAGAGTAAAAAATAAATACACCCCCCTCACACCACCACCAAAAAACAACAACAACATACCCTTATTATATCTGTAGAAACATCTGATCATGACGTATATCATTGAGTTCTATAACCAATTTAAACCATGCAATTATAACACGGTACCTCCAAAAACAGTCATAGTAAAGCCATGCGATTAAACAGATACCTGATTTGAGGTTTTTATTTAGATTTGATTCCCACTTTTAAAATTATTTAGCTAAACATACCATCATTAAATGCTCTAAACATTCTGATTCCTTAAAAATATACATCACACTTTCAACAAAATACAAATCGTACCCATTTTCCACAAAGATCTAGTAAAATGCTAATTTTCAAAAAGTAGTGTCTTTTCTTATTATACTTATTATCTTTCTTATTTCCTTATTATACTTTAAATCAAAAGGGACTTAAAGTATACATAAACATACCTTAGCGTACTGTATGTTTAAGGTTAAACAAGTTGTTCTTGATAAAATAGCAGCACTCGTACTCCAAATCCACGCGCATGGAAATTTGTCGTCACATTCTTTCTAAGGCCACAGTTTCATTAAGGATTATTTCAGAATTTGCAAACAGCAGGCCAGAAATCTCAGCCCTTAACCCAACTTTTACTTTAACCATTATAACTTTTCATACACATTGTTCAAAATTGTGACCTTAAAAGTAAAGCTTTTTAATTTTTTTCTTGTGATCTATATTTCAAGGGGGGTCAGACCCTTTCTCTGGCCTCTTAATGAGATCAAGCAGGAGGAAAACATCTCACGGATGTGATCAAAGGTTTCTTTTATTAAAACTTAAACGTTTTCAATAGAGAGGTGCCTGCTCCCAGATCAGACCTCTAATTAGACAATTAGTCCAAAGAGAAAGGCAAAGACAAAGAGATAGTGGAATATGATTAAAGGTGATTACTTCTTATAGATATGAATGTACACTGGTCACTTCATTAGGTACACCTTGATAGTACTGAGTTGGACCTGCTTCTGCCTTCACAAAAATACCTTAATTCCTCTTTGAGGCATAGATTTAACAAGGTGCTGGTAACATTCCTTAGAGCTTTTGATCCATATTGACATGATACAGTAGCTTCACAATCTCTCGTTCCATGGATTGAGATCTGGTGAATCTAGAGGTTATTTGAGTACAGTGACCTCATTGCCATGTTCATGAAACCCGGTTGGTGACATGGAACATGTGTTCATAAAGGGATGGCCATGGTCTGCACTAATACTCAGGTTAAACCATGCTAATCGGGTACCATGGGGCCCAAAGTGTGCCAGGAAAATCTCCTCCAAACCATTACACCACCACCCAGCAAACTGAACCATTGATCCAGGCTTTCATGTTGTTTACAGCAAATTCGGACCCTACCATCTGAATGTTGCAGCAGAATTCAAGACTCATCGGACCAGGTGATGTTTTTCAAATCCTCTATTGACCAATTTTGGTGAGCTCATGTGAATTATAGGCTCAGTTTCCTGTTCTTGTTGCTGTAGAACAACTGCTTCAAGGTTCAACATGTTGTGTGTGTGTTCAGAGATGCTCTTCAGCAGATCTCAGTGCTAAAGAGATATTGAGTCGCTGTTGCCGATCTATCACCTCGAACCATTCTGGCCGTTCTCCTCTGACCTCTGGCATCAACAAGGCGTTTTCACCCAGAGAACTGCCCTCATGGAGATTTTCTCTTTTTTTACACCATTCTCTGTAAAACTCTAGAGATGATTGTGTGTTAAAATTCCAGTAGATCAGCAGTTTCATAGATACTCAGACAAGCCTGTCTGTCAACAACCAGGCCATGTTCAAAGCCACTTAAACCACCTTTCTTGCCCATTCTGATGCTTGGTTTGAACTTCAGAAGATCGCCTTGACTTGACATGTTGCTGCCATGTGATTGACTGATTAGATGTGTCAAAGTTTGTGTTAAAGTGAAGATGATCCAGTGTACGCAATTAAGCAACAAATACTGTAAGTGTATGTTTTTTGTGCAAAGTTTCAAATATGGTAGAAATAGCAAAAATGAAAAAGAATTTCACAATATACACCATTATGTTTTCATAAGGTATCAATGACTTGCATTCAAATAAAGTAGTTAGTTTGTTTCCTTTTTAAATTATTTATTATTATAAATATTGTCTCTTGGCCTCAGTCTTGAGGGGGGAAATGAACCCTGTTGGGTACTTTTCCAAGAAACTGCTACACTTGAATGATCCTCTACAATACTTCACCTAATTTTTCGACATTCTGTAGTTTAACTGTCACATGAGAATGAGCTTGCTCAGGATAAGGGATCAAACAGGACGTCTTAGCAAATAGGTATGGCACTAATGATGACAAGCACATTTTGAGTTCGTTAGCAGCATTAGCGGGCTACTCAGAACATCATCTTGATGCATTGACATTAAAATGAGTATATCCTCTTGGGAGCAAGCATTGAGGACTGATGACATTGCTCTCTGTGGGCTGGTTTCAGAAAGTGCTTGGCCCCGCTTAATCACTGCTTATAGCATTATTAGTCATTTTTTAAAAGGATATCGATTACATATTAATGATTTTTTTTTTTTTTTAAGTTCAGTTGGAAAAGATTTATTTATTTTGTCTTGTTGTTTCACAGTATTGGTTTAAATATTACTAAGAATTTGACACGATGTTTCTATTTTTATTCAAAGTTTCAAAAATGACCTGGTCAATAGTATTTTTTTTTTTGTTAATCTATTTGTAGTCAAAGATCATCTTCTTGGTTTTGTTTCCATGCAGGGAGACGCTGTTTTCTGTACACCATCCTTCCTGTCCTGATCATCCCACAGTTAATGAGGTCTACCGCTGTCATGTCGTCCTCGAACTTTGTGACGGCACCTGAGTCACTCGTGTGAAGTTGGTCGCAGGTGTACATGGAGGAGAGCAGTGGCGGGAGTTGGCATCCCTGAGGAGCCCTTGTGTTTAGAGTAAGTCTGGAGCAGAGTGGAGTCTCCTGGCCTGACAGTCAGACACTCAGCGAAGTGTTGTTTACACCAAGAGTCTTTAGCTCAGACACAAGCCTCGGATACTGGACCGAGTCCTGGACTTACATCATTCTTACATAAGTGTTTCTTTCTTTCTCCTTATTCTCAGGGGGGTTAGTGTTGTGTGGAAGGCTGGAGCGTCTGCATCTTTGGTTTTATTTTGGTTTTACTATGTGGTGCTAGTGTGCTTAGAACAAAAGCTTTTGAAATAAAAGATTCGTCTTGATCAAGTATTAGGAATGGAGTTTAAAGCGTTTTTCTTTGTTTCCCCTGTACAAGGCACAAAACCATATGAGAAGGAGCGTATTAATATCAACCTGTGATTTGTAGCTGCATTTCTAGCAGAGCTGCTGCTATAAAGCCGTAATCAACATCCTCTGACCAATCAGGATCCGGAATTCAATAAGTAATTCAAAAAATAAGAACAAATAATAGTGCCACATGTAGAAAATATGGGGAAAGTTTATTTGTAGAAGTTTTGTGCTTTTGTACAATGAAGCAAAGGCTTTGTTGTTTGTTTGTTTAAACATAACAATCTTCTGACTTTGTACTTTATTGGGACAAACTGTTTATTAATCATTAGGATTACAACAACCCACTCTCACTCACTCATCATCTATACTGCTTAATCCTGAATTCAGGGTCACAGGGAGTCTGGAGTCTATCCCAGGAGACTTAGGGCACAAGGCGGGGTACACCATGAACAGGGTGCCAATCCATCGCAGGGCACAGACACATACACACACTCTCATTCATACACTATGGCCAATTTGGGCGTGTCAGTTAAACTGACCTACATGTCTTTGGACTGTGGGAGGAAACCGGAGTACCCGGCTTAACCCCACCAAGCATGGGGAGAACATGCAAACTCCATGCACACGGAGACGGGAATCGAACCTGGCCGGCAATCGAACCCGGACCCTGGAGGTGCAAGGCGACAGTGCTAACCACTACACCAACCAATACATAAAAATTCCTGAGTCCTAAGCTAACATGGGGAAAACAAGAAAGCGAAGAAGAAAATGAATACAAACCCAGGGCGGCATGCAACCCACACGCCCCAAGCACCCCAACCTGAACCCCAGCAATATACAGAAAAGCAGAACAACACGGTGTAGTGAATACATTAGAGAGTGCTGGTGCTCTATAGCAGATATAGTCTCATCTCATCTTTTAACCCATGTATCCTCTCTGCAGACTGCTCTGATTGAATAATTTGGGTAAATGTAACTCATGGATAACTTCAATCGGCATTTATGTACTGTTTCTCATTTACAGTAGGAGCAGCACACTTTGTAGGTATAGTTATGCATAAAAATCTAACAGTTCTCACGCACTCACTCACTCACTCATCAGCTATACCTCATTTTCATATATAGCCAATCCCAGAAGACTTAAGGCACGAGGCGGGTTACACACTCGACAGGGTGCCGATTCATTGCAGGGCAATTCACAAACCATGGGCGATCTGAGAACACCAATTAACCTAATTTGAATGTCGTTGGAATGTGTGAGGAACCAAAATACCCAGAGGAAACTCACCAAGCGCGGGGAGGACATGCAAACTCCATGCACACAGACACGAGGATGGAACCGAACCTGGACCATGGAGGTGCAGGTTGAAAGTGCTAACCACTAAGTTACTTACTAAGTTAGTTTTGTCATACTTATTGGAAAGGGAAAATGTTTAGTGAATGGAACGATGACTTTGGATATATTAAAGATTTTAAAGGAGAATTTTATTTCAGTGGCAAAGAAAATGAATCATCCAGGAAGAAGTTGTACAACAAGACAGACCTCCAAACCTCATACTGTACGTCAGTGTGCAAGTCCTGAGCTTTGCAACCGCTGCCATCCTGACCACGCGTGCATTACCACTTCTGCTATTTCATTACGGACAGCAGGTTAGAAAAAAGAGCGAACGTGAAATTCTGTGGGAATCTAGGCAAATCTGACCCAGAGACATTTGACAGGATTCGGCAAGTTTACGGTGATGCTGTAAAAAGTCGTCCGAGTTTTGAGATGCATGCGCGCTTCAGGAGTGAAAGAACATCACTGGAAGATGTGAAGAGATCAGGAAAACCATCAATGACTTCACCCCCCCGAAAATGTCAAAACCGTTCGGCCACTTGTGCGTGATGATCGTCGGAGAGCAACCCACAACATTGACGGTGTAACCATACAGAACAGTCTAGGCGACTGGAGCTAACATGTGTTTTGAACAGGTCGGCATATTGCTGTGAAGTTCTTGCCTAGACTGCTGACCCAGGAGCAGAAGGAACATTGTGTTCTCGAAGTCTGGCAAGAACTCAGTCAGCGTGCCGTGGTTGACCCGTCCTTCATGCAGAGGATCATTGCTGGTGACGAAACTTGGGTGTACGTGTACAACTCTACTCTGAGACTGCTGTAAGCAACAGCCTTCACAAGGGAAGAGCACATCATCTCCACGACCGATAAAGCCGAGGCAGGTCCACCACTCAACCGAGTGCATGCTAATTGTCTTTTTCGACATTTGCAGCATTATGCATCGAGAATTCATCCCCAGGGACCAGACCATCAATAGCAAATTCTACTGCCAGGGTTTCCAGTGTCTGATGGAAGACATACAGCGAAAGTGACCAGATCTGTGGCGCACTAATCTCAAAACTTTCCGAAACCCCCTCATACACATACATTGTTTATGAAAAAAATTTAATAAATAAACGCTATGTATGGTAATTTGCAGTCCACTGTATGTACTATATGCCCTGGAACTATATTAAATAACAACAAAAACAAGACATAAGTATCCAAAGATTTATTTCTCTTCAAGCTACATTACATATGCATTTACAAAGAGACCTTGTGGGTAAAATATGCATTTAAGCAAGCAGAGTTATTGAAACAAACCAAATAAGCTTTAATTATCCCCATAGGGAAACTAATTGCTAGGAGTACTGACCATCTGCAGTAGGAGGTGTTCACTAATCGGTGTGTTTAAGTTTATTCCATTACTTAAATCATAAAGTACTTGAAAAATGTTGCTAATATACTTCAGGTTCTGGTGCCTGCTTATCGAACTTTTGCCAGGTTCTACCAGTAATGCTTCTACGCTCCAACTGGCAACCTGAGGCGGGAAAAAATACAAGACTTTTAAAAGGTCCCAGTAGGGCTCAAGTAAAAAATAAAAAAATAAAAAAAAAGCTGAATTTCTATTTTGAATGAAAAAATGAATTAGATTTGGATTTGTTTATTTCACAACGGATTTATATGTGTTTCTCTGCAGTTATTATTATTATTATTATTATTATTATTATTATATGTGATATGTGCCCTATAATATATGTCATTTAAATCCTAAAATTTGAACATAATTGTATATGATTTTTCAATGGAGGTAAAGGGCAACACACATAAACACACAGTCACACACATTACTGAACACGCACCTCTAATTAACTCCCTTCCCAGTAAATAACTTCATCTGTGAACTGGCACCAAACTCTGACAAGTTCCACGGTGCCAGGAAATTATGAAGATGAAAGCGCAGCCAAAAAACAAAAAAGAGAGAGAAGGAAAAAAAAAAAGAGATGGAATTGGAATCATGCACAGACTCTTAGAAGAACTGCAATCTGTAGCAATAGAACAGAACTAGGCGCAGTCAATATAGGAGCATTCTGATAACACATACAGCATTGTGCCATATACAGTACAGGATGGACATTGGCTGGACACTTGATACAGGTCAAGGCTCTCAGGCAACGCTCAGATCAGACATCAGAGAGTAAGAGAGGGGAAAATCTGACAGCTAAGTGGTTGTTGGTTGTTCAGAAACGGAAGCTACAATCTCTGGAGTTGAATATGAAGAGAGTGGTGCAGAAAACAAAAAACATACAACGATTAAAAAGGTGCAGAGGACAAGAAAGGTTGGACACACCAAGCAATAATTCTTTTTTTCATACATCTTTAAACCTAACAATTCTGGCAAAAAAAAAAAAAAACTCTTCTTAAACCTAAGACATACTGATCTTGTGCACTGCAATGAGGAATCAACTGGGAGCAAAGAAATGGCACAACAATTAACCTAAACAACCTGCATTAGCAAGCTCATCATGAGTCTAGTCCAGAGATGCGATTCGTAATGATTTAATAATCCACATTCTTACTGTATATCCTTATTCTCTGTATGGGGGGACTCGTTGCACCAGTTTGGGTCCGTCCAGGGTTTGGACTGTCTGTGATCACCAGAGTACCTGGAGGAAACCCATCAAGAACAGGGAGAACATGCAAACTCCACACACACACACGCACAATCCTGAAGGCATTATTAAATGCGCACACTAGATTAGAAAATTCTTTCTTTTCTTTTTTTTTTCCTACACTATATATCACTTCCCAACTCCTCCATTTCACTTAAACACACTGCTGTTCCACTGCTGCTGCGTTACTGTAACTTGCACCATCGCATCATTAATAAAGCCATGGCTATAATTCCAAGGATATTTCAAGCTCATAATAAAGCACGGTAAAGATACAAGTGTGTGTGTTCCCCTCTTAGTCTTAATAAGACTGATAAATGGAGTTAGTTTCTGCCTTTGTTTAATGTGTTTAATGTGTTTTTATCACCTCTCTGAACCTTAAATTATTCATTCGCACCTCCTCTCCCTTCCGGCCCTTTAGTCTTTGTGCAGGGGGAAAAAAAAAAAATCTGTCTTTTATATCAGCCTAAAACAACATTTGACTCAATAACTAAAGCAAGAAGCAGAATATAGCTGAATTTTTCAATGATTTTTATTGGACGAGGGTGAGTCAAAAATTATCCGCACTCCGGTTATATTAAAACTTGGTGTCGGTCGCACGGTTTTATCAGCACTTTCTGTCCGAGGCTCCCGTCTCTCCGGTCACTGCTGTGCAGGTGTGAAGGTGTTACATCAGTACATTTGTAACTGCGGTGCGAGCAAATTATAGACGTCCCACTTGTGATTTGCATGAAAGAAGAGCACTGTGCAGTGATTGTTTTATCTAATTCTTTCTAGTCTAAGGGGCCACACAACTCAAGGAAGAGCACAAACAGAGAGCGTTTGGACATCTGAAAACACAATTTCGGACCAATGCTCTAAGGAAGGTGAAGGTTTCTTATGGAGAATCATTACCGGTGACGGGACACGGATTCATCACTACGAGCCTGAGAGTAAACGGCTGAGTATGGAACGGAAACATCCTCAATCGCCGACCGAAGAAGAAGAACAAAAGTCAACCATTGTTATATTCTCGGTCTTTTCTTAAAATGAAGACATCAGAATATTTTAGTCTTTGTGTCAACTCAGTTTCTCATTTTATTATTTGTAACATCCGTTAAAGTACACCAAACACTCGGGTCTATTTTCACTCCTCGTACAACACTAACTACCGTCCGTGATGCAGGAAACATCCTGTTCCTATTGTTACATCCTTTCTGTTTTGAAAGTTTAACTCCTCCTTTACAATTTCATTTATATCGTGCACCATAAAGCAAACATCTCTTTAAAATAATTGTACAGAACATTTGTTTGAGAGTTTTTTTTTTCTTTGAACATTAGCGAGGTCAACATTATTCAAAATTATACATAACTACGTTCAACAATATTTACATGTTTTCAAAAATTCCAGTCCCGTTTCTCTATTTGTCTTTTCCCCACAGGCTGTATCCCTCCTCTATTTCTTGTAAATCACAAAATCTTTGTAGCGTTGTGGCTGCGCCACAGTGCGACCGGATCTCGTGATAACAGGTTTTATAACAGAATTATAATATTTTAGAACAGGATTATAATATTTTAGCACTGGTGCATTGGAAATAGTTTCCTTCAGTTTCTGGAAGGCTTCCTCATGTTGAGTTGTCCAGTTCCACTGACTGTCTTTGTGTGTCAATTGCCTCAATGCCTGGCATTGGTCCGACAGGTGGGGGCAAAACTTAGCTAGGTAATTTACCATACCCAGTAGTCTTTGCACTGCCTTCATATCTTTTGGCTCAGGCATCTGTTTAATAGCACGAACTTTCTCTGGGTCAATTTTAAGTCCATCCGCTGTTAAAAGATGTCCAATGTATGTTGCTTCTCTTTGCCTAAGTTTTAATTTGTCGATGTTCATTTTAATGTTTTTTTTCTCTGCAACGGCTCAAAAACTTTCTTAACTTTTCATCATGGTCGTGCTCAGCTGCTTCTTGTGTCTCACCTTGCCCTGTTATTAGCACATCATCTGCAATGATATACAGGCCAGGCAGATCCTCGAGGGCTTGTGTCAGTTTGCGTTGAAATACCTCAGGAGCCGGACTTATTCCCATCGGCATCCTTAGCCATCTGTATCGGCCAAATGGAGTGGAGAACGTTGTGAGATAACTGGACCCCTCTTCTAGATTGACATGCCAGAAACCATTTTTAACATCACAAACCGTAAAAACTTTGGCTCTGGACAGGTCTGGCAATATGTCTTCTATAGTCGGCAGTGGGAAGTGGCTGCGCTTTAGTGCTTTGTTCAGTGGCCTGGAGTCAATGCACACCCTTAGCTTGCCACTTTGTTTCTGTATGACAACCATCCCGCTGATCCAATCAGTGCTGCATTCTACTGGCGTGATAATGCCTCTACGTTGTAGATCCTGCAGTTCCTCCTTAAGCGGCTTCATAATAGCGACTGGAACGCGTCTTTTTGGTAGCTGCACTGCTTTCACAGTGTCATCGATTTCAATTTTGTAGTCGCCCTCAAGGCATCCATCCCCAATGAACACATCCGCATACTCTGTTTTGATTTGTTCCATTGCCCATTTTCCCATTGTGGGCTTCTCCGTGGTAACAATACTATCAATGGCCATAATATTTTCATATTGTACCTTTATTAGTTTCATGGCCTCACTGGCTTTTTTGCCTAACAGCGGTGCTGTACAACCTTTGTCCACCACTTGGAACTCTAATTGGTATAATTTTTTGTTTCTGGGATTTCGTAACTTAAGTTTGCATTTACCCAGTGGCCTTAATTGGGTTTTATTGTACATTACCAATACCGTCTTTGTGTCTTCGAGTCTTGTATCAGGGTTGAGGAGATTAATTGGTATTACATTACATGTTGCCCCACAGTCTATTTGGAATCTTATCACTTTCTTATTCAGGAGCATAGCAGCAAAGAGTTGTGTGCCATCCACTTTGTCACTGTTTGCTGTATTCGTTGTCTCTGCATCTACATCTTTAACACAAAGGATTTCTTCATATTCATCATTGCTCTCACATTGTGTGACATTATGTACAGGTTTCTTTTTTCTCTGTTCACGGGTTGTCTTGCATTTTATTGCAAAGTGGTTCTCTTTACCACACTTTTTACATGTCTTTCCGAATGCTAGGCATTTTTTTCTGCTTTTTTCATGCGTTTTTCCACAGCGTGTGCATTCCACGCTACTGATAGCTTGTCTCTGGTGTTGTTTCCAGGACGATGCACCTTGTATCGCATGAACTTCTTCACATGTTGGCCCTGAAATTGCTTTGCTGTTTTCTCGAGACAGTTCTGCAGCCCTGCATAGCTGTATGCAAGTGTCTAGCGTCATATCTTTCTCACGGAGCAATCTTTCCCTCATCGCAGGATTGTTATGTCCACACACAATTCTATCACGAATAAGTGATTCTTTTAAGGTCCCAAAGTTGCATGTTTTTGCCAACAGTTTCAGCTCTGTGACATAACTATCCATAGTTTCGCTAGCACCTTTGTTTCTCGAGAAAAAACGATAGCGTTCCACAGTCTCATTAACGCTGGGGTTGCAATGCTCGTCAAACTTACTAATGACGTCATCCAGCTTCCACGTTTCTCTAGCGGTGTCGCCCATTAGCGTATCTAGCAATTCTCTGCCACTTTCGCCGACTAAGTAACAGAAAAGTCTCACCTTCTGCTTTTCGTCTTCCTCGTCGGTCATAGTTAAGTCCACATAAAGCACAAATTCTTCCCTCCACGTTTTCCATGACTTCGAAAGGTTGTTAGAGTCTAGACACAACGGTGAAGGCGGTTTTAATCCATCCATGCCGAATAGCGGTGGGTTTGTTTATATTAGCTCGGTACGAAAGCTTGTCCCGTTAGCCTGTAGCTTCTACCAGCTTTCGCCTGCTGCCACCATGTTATATTCTCGGTCTTTTCTTAAAATGAAGACATCAGAATATTTTAGTCTTTGTGTCAACTCAGTTTCTCATTTTATTATTTGTAACACCCGTTAAAGTACACCAAACACTCGGGTCTATTTTCACTCCTCGTACAACCTGTGTAACACTAACTACCGTCCGTGATGCAGGAAACATCTTAACAATAGTTCCTATTGTTACAACCATCACCTGGAAAATTCATCGACGCCTACAGTTTTCTGCGATTCTCGAGGGCCAGAAGTATTGGAACAGCCAGGAATACGGTTCAACAATCGACAGGGTTCGTTACAGAGAGACGCTTGATATGCAAAGGGTGTTGTGATCTCGCATGCCACTGCACATCCACACTGTCGACACTTTGCAAAAACTCTTGTTTTATTGTGTTAAAGCACAAAGCATCCTCCCTACACTGTAAAAAATCCAACTAGATAAATGTTGAATTAATTCAAATTGTATTGTTGGTAACATTGTGTCCTTAATAACTTTGGAGAAACAGACTGAATAAACTAAAAAACTCACCCGAGTCAGCAATTTACCTTCACTGAGATGCAGTCACATGATTTTAATAAAAAAAATAAAATAAAAACACCTCCCTTCCCCCGCCAGACTGACGCTATCAAACAGCACTAAAGAGGTGAAGATGGACATTTTGTGGACTTTTTATTCCGGGTAAGTTTTTATTTAGTGTTTTGTAATAAATTTCTTTCAGTTCGCTTAAAGGTATTGTAGACAGTTAATGTTATATACGTGAGGCCGGTGTGTTTCCTCTTATCTCTACCGAGGCACCTTGACATTACAGGAGTTAGCGTGCTAAATGTCTATAATCTTTTTTCCCCTCTCAACTGTTAATCAGCAGTTAAGGAGTAGCCGTGCTTCAGTACTCAGTAAGTTAAGGGATATAAAAATGTCTGTGTTACTTTGGCTTCAGGTATGAGAAGCGAATTAATTAGATACCCGGTTATTTTAAAAAGTAAAACCCTTGAAAATATAAAACCCTTTTGAATACGAAGCAATAACGTATAGCTTTAGCCGATCATTAGAATTCCAGGAATAGTGTTTGACACTCTCTGCTGGTTTATAGCCTTATTAATGTCGTTTATTTTTATTATAACTAGATATAGAGTGACGGATGGCCTTTTGGAGCCACTGGAGGAGCCTGTGGCCAAGCTGATGAAGTTGCTGTGCTGTTGGAGGAGACTGGAGTGCTTGAGGGCCTGGGTGACTATACAACAGCTTCAGGAGTGACGTTTGGTCAGGTCCAAAATACTGGACGTACACCTGTGAAGCCATCCAAACCATTTCTACTGGACTCGGAGAGACACACTCCACTCAGATTCAGATAATGAAAAACCAACTCTTGTTGCCATTTGTATCTGACAAATCATTTTTTAACCAGTTTTTAAAAATAGTTATAATATTGTATAGATCATAGATTATAAAGAATCAGTTAGATACTGATAAGCATCTGGGCCTGTATTCACAAAGCTTCTTAGAATTCTCTCAGAGAGCTCCTATCTTCGCTTAAAAAGTCCTAGTTGGGAGTCTTAGACTAAAAGTGATTTAGGAAACTTTTTAGAGTAGCTCTGAGTAAGGAAAGTACAAAAACCTTTATCTTAGTGAGGAGGTGTGGTCGACCCCATTGCTAGGGATGATGCAGGAATTCAAGCATTGTGATTGGTTGATAAAAAAAAATAACCTCTGACCTCTGCAAAGGTCCTGAAATGTGCTCTTTGTGAAACCATGATACTAGATCATGTTTGGGAATATATGATAATAGAACAGACATTATATTTGTATATGAAGATTGTGTAATCATGACTACAGGCTATTTTATGGAAAGTTTCTGTTATAGGCTATATATCTTAAGTTAATTAAAACATCCAAATGTTGAAAATGTGTTGACTTTTGAAGCAAGAAATTTCCACACAGCAACCAAATTGGACAGAAGAACAGTGTTGACTTTTAGCTTTATGTTCAGTGTTTGGAGAATATTTCTTATTTCCACCATTTTGTCCTCTGCTATAGAAACTTTTAAGCCTATTTAAAGTCCTCTCTACTCTTAACAATTTTTATCTTAGGAGCTGTTTTTAGGGCTAAGATGTTTCGTGAATCATTTTTATCTTTACTAAGATTTAGTCCTAAATTTAGGGGGAAATTCTAAGAAAATGTCAAAATTCTAAGAATTTTCTTTCAGGCTTAAGACGTTTTGTGAATACAGGCCCTGATGTTATCCAGGTATTTTATTGACCTTTAAACAAAATAGAACCTGCACTTTCTTGTTTTATGCAGATCACTGTTTTAACTTTGACTACTTTTAGAATTTTTTTTTTTCAAGTAATGTTTTTGTAGAAAAAACAATGGGCTAAAATGGGAGACATCTCCAGATAAAAATTGGAAAAGTCAACCCTAGAGAAATATAATTAATTGTGCCCACAACCAATACTACGTACTTGATCTGACTTAAATATTTGAATTACAAGTTGAGTCAATTTAAGATTTTGAACTGAGGACATGTTGTGTCAACTCAACAGCAATGTAAAATACTTAGCAAATTCATCTAAAGTAAACTTTAAAAAACTGTTCAACTTGTTCCTAAACTGTTGACGGATGTACAAAGTGTATTGCAAAGCAAGGAGATTTTGTAAAAAAAAAAAAAAAAAAATTCTACAGCCAGAGTGCGGATAATTTTTGACTCACTATTTTTTTTTTTCTTTTTGCACCATTAATCGTTGCTGTTTTACATATCAGGGAGTCATTCAAGTATCATGATCTGCAAGGAGTTCTAGTTCTAAGATTAATACTATAGACTGTCCACTTCATTAAGAGCCTAATTGATGTGATTATTGAACCATCCTGTGTGGCTTTTGTGCTCAGTACGTTTGTAAATGTGGATGTTTGACTTATCATACGGTAGCTTTCGTGTCAGCTTAAACACCAACAAGACGTTCTTACCTGCAGAAAAGTTTTTTTTATTTATTTTCAATTCCTAACAGTGTTGGGGGATGTTATTTTTTAAAGTAACTAATTACATTACAAAATTACTGTCCATTACAAAAGTAATCCATTACATTACAGCGTTACTTTCTGATAAAGTAACTAGTTCGAGTACTTTTCCACTGCAAAAAATTAAAACTCCTTTGTGCTTCCTCATGCATGTTGTTTTAGTCAAGACCTTTATAATTATTTTACCAACATCACTCAAAGTTTGGCCCATAATCTGTTAACTACTAATACCCCTATCTCACCCATGTGGTTTCACGCGGTGGCCGTAAGTACGGATCATCATGATTCACCGCGAGTTTCGGCACTGTGATTAGGTTTCCATCTTTCTGCGCGTCGATCCTCACATAGTCAAATCGCATAGGTGAGATAGGGGTATAACAGCAGGAATAACAGAGGGGGGCGGGTTATCAGGGACGGGGTTTGTAGGACGACTTTCTCTCACACACACACACACACACACACACTAATGGATTGGGAACGACTGCTGTCTGGCTCACGGATTACATAAATTGTCTGAATAACGGATTACATTTTTGAAAAAGTAACCAAGTAACTGAGCACTTGAATGGCGGACCAAACGCGTTAGATTACTCGTTATACATCAAAAAAGTCATCCGAGTCCTCTAACGTTACTTTGTAACGCGTCACACCGAACACTGGTTGTGAATCTGTGTCACGGAGGCTTTGCACTTTGGCGTCACCGACCCTACTTGGGGTTCTTTCTTTACTGCCAATCTTGGCAAAAAGTCCATTGATGGCTCAACCACAATAGCACTTTGGTGCTGACAGGTGTTTATTGTGCAAAAAGGTGCTCAAGTGGTCCAAACAGTGTACAAAACAAGTGAGGAAAAAGAAAATAATAAAGAAAGAAACCAAACAATAATTTACAAAATATATACAAAAATTTACACTCCAACTCAGCTCTCTCAATTATCACAAATTCTACCTCTACTCTCATCGACTCCAACCAACAACCCTCCTTGACCTCAGCCGATGATAGCCTTATATGTAGGAGGCTCCGCCTCCTGGAATATACCATCCAAATTTTCCCCTTGTCCTTTTTTACCCACACACATTTCAGAGACCGTTAAACAGAGACAGCATTTCTACAAAATCATACTCTTCAAATATTTAAACATATAAATATATTATTAATATTCAGAAATGCCTAACTATAGAATTATGTAAATATAATCCCTCTGGGTAAACATTGAATGGTTTTTCCCGCCGATTCATCAGTAGCGCGCATGCTCAGGGCGGGAAATCCGCGTATATCCACCCGAGAGCACTCAGGACTCGATTTCCCCTAATGCCCTGGTGATGACGCATGCTGACGCAATCAATTGCCAAACCCGGAAGAATCCGGTAAGGGAACTGAACTTGTGCCGCGACAAACAATAATCAATCAATCTCTTTTAAACCAATACAGCGTTTGTGTTGTATGTGTATCAACTGCAAAAGTTATGCTGTAGCACTGATATATAACTGATGTATAAACATGTGTGTGTGTGTGTGTGTGTGTGTGTGTGTGTGTGTGTGTGTGTGTGTGTGTGTGTATGCGTCCATAAATTCGTAGCGCAGCTGTGTGCACCCATCCACGCTAGCTTCTTGCCTAAAATGAGTTATGTATGTGTGCTGTAGCTGACCGTGGCGAGCTCCTCGTCACATCACCTCCCTCTTCTCAAAGATTGCCAACCTCCCTCAACATTGGCAATCGAGACAAATAGTCGGCGGTCACGTTTCTGGACCACGCTCGGTGTCGTACCTGGAACTTGAAGGGTTGCAACGTTAAATACCATCTGGTAACTCTGGCATTGATGTCCTTCATCGTGTTGATCCATGTCAGCGCACGATGGTCCGTTTCCAGTTTAAACTCCCTTCCCAGGAGGTAAAAACGTAGACTTTCCAGGGCCCACTTGACTGCAAGGCCCTCCTTTTCAATGGTAGAGTACCTCACCTCTCTAGGTAACAGCTTTCTGCTCAGGTATAATATGGGTCTCTCTTCCCCTTCTTCAAGTACCGCTCCCAGCCCTACTCCTGAGGCATCTACCTGTACAATGAAGGGTTTCTCAAAGTCTGGGCTTCGCAGCACAGGTGAGGAGCACAAATAGTCCTTCAGTGCATAGAAGGCCTTTTCACAATCCTCTGTCCACTGCACTGGGTTCTTTGCTGCTTTTGTCGTGAGGTTGGTAAGAGGTGCTACAACAGTCGCAAAGTGTGGTATGAACCAAAAATGACCTCACATGCTTCTTGGTGATGGGTTTTGGACGATTTTTGATCGCCTCTATCTTGTCGATCTGTGGCCGTATTTTTCCAGACCCCAAGAGATACCCCAAATAGCGGGTTTCCTGTTTCGCCCATTCACATTTGGTGCTGTTTAATGTGAGTCCGGCTTCTGCAATTTTACCTAATACCAGTCTCAGGTGGGCAAGATGCTCAGCCCAGGTAGTACTGTAAATGACTACATCATCGAGATATGCTGCACAGTAGTCTTCTGTACCTCGTAGGACCTGGTCCATTAATCGCTGGAAGGTGGCTGGTGCCCCATGTAGCCCGAAGGCGTTACCGTAAACTGGTATAGACCAATTGGAGTCCGGAATGCTGTGTAGGGCCTTGAGTCTTCTTGCAGGGGAACCTGCCAATATCCTTTACAGAGGTCTAGGGTGGTTATATATTTTGACTTTCCTATTCTCTCCAGCAGGTCATCTATTGTTGGCATGGGGTAGGCCTCAAACTTTGAGACTGCATTCAGTTTCCTGAAGTCCAGACAGACCCTTAAGCTCTCATCTTTCTTGGGCACAATAACGATTGGGCTGCTCCGCTCACTTACCGATGGCTCAATTACACCCAATCTCTGCATGGTCATAATTTCCTCCTTTAGGGGCTTCACCAACCTTTCAGGCACTCTGTATGGTCGCTGTCTGATGGGTGTTGGATCTTTGAGGTGGATTGTATGCTTCAGTGCTTGGGTTCTGCCTGGTTTCTGGGTGAATAGTGCTGGAAGATCCCCAAACAGCTGTTTCAGTTCAGTAACTGGCTTTGCTTTTAGGTGGTTAAGATTCACCGGTCCTTCTTGCCTTACAGGCGAGATCTCACTCTCCAGGTCTTCTACGTCTTGTACCTGACGAATCAGGAACACCTCAGTGCAAGGACTGTCTTTTTCCCTCCACTCCTTTAACAGGTTTACATGGTAGGTCTGGTGCTGTTTTCCTCGATCTGGGTGATGGACTTCATAGGTGACCGGCCCCATCTGCCTTGTGATTGTATATGGTCCTTGCCACTCTGCTAAGAGTTTGCTTGCAGAGGATGGTAGTAATAACAACACCTTCTGTCCCGGTTTAAACTCACGATGTCGAGCATGCTGGTCATACCATTGTTTCTGTGCTTTCTGGGCTTGCAGCAGGTTCATCTTGGCCTCTTCACGATACTTCTCCAGCCGGTCCCTCATTTCCAGGACGTAACTTATGATACCCTTCTCTTGGGTTTCGGATGTTGGTTGCTCCCAGCATTTCTGAAGCAGGTCTAAAAGTCCTTGCACAGGCCACCCATAGAGCAACTCAAATGGTGAGAAGCCCGTAGATGCCTGGGGTACCTCTCGGTAAGCAAACAGGACAAAGGGTAGCCACTTATCCCAGTCTTTTCCGGTGTCTGCAACAAACTTTCTTAGCATTCTTTTTAGGGTCTGATTGAATCTTTCCACCAAGCCATCTCTCTGTGGGTGATATGGGCTGGTCTTGATGGCACTAATCCCCAGCTGCTGGTGGAGCTGCTTCATCAGGCGTGATGTAAAATTGGTGCCTTGGTCTTTTATAATCTTATCTGGGATGCCTACCCTGGAGATTAACTGCACCAGTGTGCTAATGACTTTAGGCGTGGTAATAGACCTCAGAGGGAACACTTCCGGGAATCTGGTTGCATAATCACACACTACCAGTATATATTTGTAGCCAGAACTGCTCTTCTCTAATGGACCCACAATGTCCATAGCAGTGCGGCAGAACGGAGTTGAGATAACAGGTAAGGGATGGAGAGGAGCTCGGTCAGAACGACGAAACGTACTAGTTTTCTGGCAGACTGGGCATGTGGTGCAATATTTCTTTACATCAGTGTACATTGATGGCCAAAAGAACCGTGAACTGACTCTAATGTACGTCTTCTGATGCGCTAGGTGTCCTGACCATGGAATGGTGTGTGCAAGATGTAACACAATAGAGCGGCAACAGGCAGGTACAATTAACCGTTTACAATACACATTATCTTTGACATACAAAATGTTATTGTCAAGGTAAAAGGTCTCCCCCACGTTAGTACATTTCCCCATACGTGCACACTCAAACAATGGTTTTAGCGTTACATCTGCTGCTTGCAGTTCACTAATATTGTCAGGTACATCCCAATTCACACATTCCAGCCCACTTACATCTGTCAGGGATAACCCCTAGAGGGCACCAAAGCGCCCTGTGATTTTTGTTTGTAGTTCCTTTGTTTAAACTTCAGTTCCCATGTGGCAACTCGGTCAGGTGACCAGGGGGCGCTCACCTGAACCGAGTTGGTCGTTAGTTTCTTTATAAATAGCTTGTTTTAGTTCTCCTGTGTTGTCTTGCAACTGTTCATTTACCTTAGTCATGTCAGCATGTTTCTTAGTGTCTTTTGTTTCTCCGTCTATACGTGTTTTAGTTTCGGTTTCAGTTAAAGTCTATTTGTTCTGTTTAAGTTCCCTGTTTTGTGTTTAAATAAACATCGTTTCCGTTACCACCTGGATCCCCTGCGTTTATGCCGCACAACACCCCGAAACGTGACAGATTGCAAGACCTAAAAAGAGGCATAACAGAGGAGCCCTTCCCCGGGGAGATTCTTTTTGGGGGGGGCAACGATGTTTGGAGTTTGGGGAGCCGGCGTGGAAGGTAGCCGGAGAACCAAACGGCGTAGCGGCAAAAGAGCGGAATGTGAGCGGGACGTGCAGCAGGGAGCAACCTCCCAGCTTGATTGGAGCAGCTTTCGGCGGTGCGCTAAAATAAATGAAGAGCGCATTCGTGACCTGCGGGAGCAGGTGGCCAAGCTCCAAGGGCAGGTAGCACTGCTGCACCGCGCCGCCGAGGACAGCGAGCTGCCGCCGCTGCACTGCGGCGAAGAGGAGGGCGAGCGACCGTCGCTGCACTGTGCCTTCGAGGACGGCGAGCTACCGTCAATGCACTGTGCCTTCGAGGACGGCGAGCTACCGTCGCTGCACTGTGCCTTCGAGGACGGCGAGCTACCATCAATGCACTGTGCCTTCGAGGACGGCGAGCTTCCGTCGCTGCACTGTGCCTTCGAGGACGGCGAGCTACCGTCAATGCACTGTGCCTTCGAGGACGGCGAGCTTCCGTCGCTGCACTGTGCCTTCGAGGACGGCGAGCTTCCGTCGCTGCACAGTGCTGCCGAGGATGGCGAGCTTCCGTCGCTGCACAGTGCCTTCGAGAACGGCGAGCTTCCGTCGCTGCACAGTGCTGCCGAGGAGGGCGAGCTTCCGTCGATGCACTGCGCCGCTGAGGACGACGAGCTTCCTCTTCCCCCGCCGCCGCCTTCGTACGCCGTTGAGGACAGCGAGCTTCCTTTTCCTCCGCCGCCGCCTTCATGCGCCGCCGAGGAGCACGAGCTCCATCCTCTTCCTCCGCCGCCGCCTTCATGCGCCGCCGAGGAGCACGAGCTCCATCCTCTTCCTCCGCCGCCGCCTTCATGCGCCGCCGAGGAGCACGAGCTCCATCCTCTTCCTCCGCCGCCGCCTTCATGCGCCGCCGAGGAGCACGAGCTCCATCCTCTTCCTCCGCCGCCGCCTTCATGCGCCGCCGAGGAGCACGAGCTCCATCCTCTTCCTCCGCCGCCGCCTTCATGCGCCGCCGAGGAGCACGAGCTCCATCCTCTTCCTCCGCCGCCCTGCGTCACAGAGGACGGCGAGCACCCACTGCCTTCGCCGCCCAGCGTCAAAGAGGACGGCGAGCCTCCTCCGTCTCCGCCGCCCTGCTTCAACGGGGGCATGAAGCCATCGGAACAACTGGCCATAGGTGCCAGCCTCTGGGTGAGAGGGGCGGACATTGGACCCTGGTGGGGATGCCCTGGACCTCCTGTGGCGCCCCGGAGTTGCGCCCTTTGAGGGGGGGTTATGTCAGGGATAACCCCTAGAGGGCACCAAAGCGCCCTGTGATTTTTGTTTGTAGTTCCTTTGTTTAAACTTCAGTTCCCATGTGGCAACTCGGTCAGGTGACCAGGGGGCGCTCACCTGAACCGAGTTGGTCGTTAGTTTCTTTATAAATAGCTTGTTTTATTTCTCCTGTGTTGTCTTGCAACTGTTCATTTACCTTAGTCATGTCAGCATGTTTCTTAGTGTCTTTTGTTTCTCCGTCTATACGTGTTTTAGTTTCGGTTTTAGTTAAAGTCTATTTTTTCTGTTTAAGTTCCCTGTTTTGTGTTTAAATAAACATCGTTTCCGTTACCACCTGGATCCCCTGCGTTTATGCCGCACAACACCCCGAAACGTGACAACATCATCTGTTTTTATGGCTGTCCCCAGGTACTTAGCTAGCCATCGTTGCTGCCTCATCTTCCTGGGCCCCTTGCTCCCCCCTTCACATAAACTGTCCAACATTTCTGGCAAAGGCTGTAGACCAGCTTTGGCCTGAGCTCTAGTCACAACATGACATGACAGCTGCTCTGCTGTAGTTGTTTTAGAACTACCATTAGGTTCACCATCACCCTTTTTTAGCAACTCTATGAAAATAGGCATGTCCCTCCCCAAAACCATGTCAGCTAGCAGTTTTTCTACCACCCCCACCTTTAGCAAAAACCGAGCATCATTCACTGCTACTGTTACCTCAACCACTGGGTACGACTGTTCATCACCATGTACACATTCAATCACAGTTGATGCAGTATAATCAATATTAGAGTCCAGAACATAACATTTCTTGATCAGCGAAACAGCACTACCTGTATCTATCAAAGCATGCAATTCTTTACCATTAGCCAATACATTGCATACCATTCGGTCCTCCACCTTGTTTATATCAGTGTCCAAGTCCCTAGGCACATAGCATACTCCGCCTAACTTGGGCTTACGCACCGGGCATACAGCGGCTTTATGGCCAGGCTGCTGGCAGTAAAAACACACAACGTCTTTCTTTGTAGAGTCTTTTTCTGCTTTACCCGCCCCAGACCCCACCAGCTTACCTCGAGTGTCCAGTCTGTCTCTGCTGGCTGTGCGGGGGTTTACCTGGCGCCGTGCTGACAGTTCCTTGCGGGCGTTGGTGTACTGCTGTGCCAGCTTTGCTGCTGTAAGCCCATCTGCAGGTTCATGTTCTCGTACCCAGGTCCTTACCTCCGGTGGGAGAACACGTAGCATTTGTTCAAGAATGATCACCTCCCCGATCTCCTCTTTGCTGCAGCTTTCGGGCCGGACCCACCTCCTGTAGAGGCCCTTCAGACGGTGGTAGGTCTCTGTCGGCGACTCTCCAGGTGGTACACTGCACTGCCGGAATCGCTGACGGTAGGTTTCGGGTGAAATGTCAAACTTTTGCAGCAGCGCTGCCTTCAGGTCCTGGTATACGTTGGAACTCTCCTCATCCATCGCCGTATATGCCTCCAGTGTTCGTCCCGTCAACAGGGGTACCAGCCGACACGCCCATTCTTCTTCTGGCCACTGCCACATTCGGGCCATTCGCTCAAAGTGAAGAAGATAGTTCTCGATATCCTCCCCAGGCTGATACTGGGGCATTTTCGGGTCTTTCCTCCACCCACGGCTGTCACTGGGTGAGGCATCTGCTGATGTGGCTGGCCGTGAACGTGGAACAGGAGTCGGCAGAGCAAGCATGGAGTGCTCTGTGTTCGCTGAGCTGGGGGGTCCGTAACTGGGAGGCATCTGGACCGACCACTGGGGCACTCTGTAAGGTTTCCCTTAAACCCCGAAGTTCCTGTAGCAGCCCCTCCTCTCTGGACTGCTGTGCCACCAGGAAACTCCTTAGCAACGCCACCATCTCTGCTTCAGGTGCCCTTCCTCTGGTCCCACTCGCCTCTAAGTTTTCCTCCTCCTCAACTGTGTCCCATGCTACATCCTCTTCCTGCAGGGCAGACTTTACTTGGGACCTCAGTCCTGTACGGTGTTTGATCACTGACCTCTTCTTGCGGCTGGCCATCCCACCGCTGCCACCACTTGTCACGGAGGCTTTGCACTTTGGCGTCACCGACCCTACTTGGGGTTCTTTCTTTACTGCCAATCTTGGCAAAAAGTCCATTGATGGCTCAACCACAATAGCACTTTGGTGCTGACAGGTGTTTATTGTGCAAAAAGGTGCTCAAGTGGTCCAAACAGTGTACAAAACAAGTGAGGAAAAAGAAAATAATAAAGAAAGAAACCAAACAATAATTTACAAAATATATACAAAAATGTACACTCCAACTCAGCTCTCTCAATTATCACAAATTCTACCTCTACTCTCATCGACTCCAACCAACAAACCTCCTTGACCTCAGCCGATGATAGCCTTATATGTAGGAGGCTCCGCCTCCTGGAATATACCATCCAAATTTTCCCCTTGTCCTTTTTTACCCACACACATTTCAGAGACCGTTAAACAGAGACAGCATTTCTACAAAATCATACTCTTCAAATATTTAAACATATAAATATATTATTAATATTCAGAAATGCCTAACTATAGAATTATGTAAATATAATCCCTCTGGGTAAACATTGAATGGTTTTTCCCGCCGATTCATCAGTAGCGCGCATGCTCAGGGCGGGAAATCCGCGTATATCCACCCGAGAGCACTCAGGACTCGATTTCCCCTAATGCCCTGGTGATGACGCATGCTGACGCAATCAATTGCCAAACCCGGAAGAATCCGGTAAGGGAACTGAACTTGTGCCGCGACAAACAATAATCAATCAATCTCTTTTAAACCAATATCGTTTGTGTTGTATGTGTATCAACTGCAAAAGTTATGCTGTAGCACTGATATATAACTGATGTATAAACATGTTTGTGTGTGTGTGTGTATGCGTCCATAAATTCGTAGCGCAGCTGTGTGCACCATTCCACGCTAGCTTCTTGCCTAAAATGAGTTATGTATGTGGGCTGTAGCTGACCGTGGCGAGCTCCTCGTCACAATCTGAATTATATGAAATTGTTTTTTTCCTCTTCTTCTGATATATAAAGTGAATATTCATCATTTAAAAACAAAGCACTACAGTGTACACATGCATGAAGGTCCACATAATAAAGTCACCAGACTGTAACTCTATATTTTCCAGAAAGTGCCTGAGAACTTGTGTTCAGCCATAAACAAGTGAATATTTTCAGATGATACATCTCTTTTATATTGTAATCAAAATTCAGGATCACAGCTGCGTTCATATCCGGAATCGCAAAAAATCCTCTGGGGCTTCGCGGCCCTTTGAACAATGCCGAACCGGTTTCTGAGAACTAAAATTTCTTTTTTTGAGCAGGGTTTATTTTTAGTCCATAAATATTAAATCAGAAGGATAAAACGCAGTAAAACATCCGTACCATGAGCTGATTTGACATACCCTTTGGATTCGGTTGAAATGTTTATTGGATGTCAACTAAACTTTCTAATGTTGTCCTGTGGGGGGGTGGCAATATATATATTTTTTTAATAGTCACCAGAAAAAAAAGACAAAAACCATCTGCTCTGTAGAACCACCATTCTCCTTACCATCCCTTTAAAGATTAATAATGCTGAGTATTATGTACAATTTGTCATGAGAATGAAATATTAAAACTCTCTACATATGATCATCTACAAACTATAAACTATTAGCCATTCAGAATTCAATATTGTAACGTGCTGCTCACAAGCTCATGCAAGTGTGCGTCATTTTTTCGAGCTGTTTGCACTTTCGCAACGGCCAAGAGAACGGTCCAAGCACAGCTTTTGACATATTTCAAAAAGAAGAGAACTGAAAGAAGGTAATGAGTTTTTGACTTATATAGTTTTTGAATTATATGGTTTTCGACATAAGTGACAGCTTTAATGATTATAAAAGATGAGTTTTTTACCCAATTTGTGTAATTTCATTCTCAATTTAAAGAAAAAGTTTAGTTTTTTCATAAGACTTTGTGGCTTCACCTACATGCTTGGGTACAAACGGGTCAAAAATAGATTTTATAAATGCCATAATAGTAATTGTGTGTGTGTGTGTGTGTGTGTGTGTGTGTGTGTGTGTGTGTGTGTGTGTGTGTGTGTGTGTGTGTGTGTGTGTGTGTGAGAGAGAGAGAGAGAGAGACTAGGGTGTAGTCATATAGCACTATTAAATTGAAAAGATTTAATTGCTAAAGTTTATGTAGATTTTTATTGTACTCTTATAATCCTCCCCAGACGAAAGCCATGAAAAGATCAAAAGGTAGTTTTGACAGTTGCATGTTTAAGTGCATGTGTTTTGTTTTTATGGTTCCAAGCTGATTTAATTAAGCTCATATCTTGTTAATAAAACTGTTCCTGAGAAATTTTACATATTTTGCATACATTTTACTCTATATGATTATACAATAACCAACCCCCCCCCCCCCCTCCCCAACCCTCCAAAAAAAAAAAAAAAAAACAATTGACCACCCTATCCCCCTTAATTTTTTTTTTTTTTTTTTTTTTTTACAATTAGACCACTGAAAATACCCTGGGATTTATTCACCTAGCTAACCAAGTTTGTATACTTGGTTATCGCTCGTAGCGCTTCTCCTTTACAGATCCAAGGTTCCTGGTTCGATCCTAAGCTTGAGTTTTTGTCTCTGTCTGGGTTTGTTTTAAAGCATCCACCTGGATTTATTCCAAAATGATAAAAACCGATGGATTGGTTACGCAAAGAGTGAACGAATGAACTAGCTCTGGGTTGGAAACATTCTGGGTTTTTCTGGGTTTCAACATTTCCAAGATCGATCACAACCCTTATGAGGAGAGAGCGCTTAATGAACAAATGAACAGTAACATTGTACATTGATTTGATTTTCCAATGGTATACATGAAAGCCGCAAGCTTTTAAGCTTGTATTGTGAAGACACAAAGCAAAACGTTTGTTGTACTTCTGTTATTAACTATTGTAGATGTGATTTATAAATATGTAAAATAACTTTAAGAAATGATGTAAACACTGGGATATTTGGTGAATGATGATTATTATAAAATGCTTTGAGGGTTAAAACTTTGTTGAATACAAAGAATGGATGGATGGTTCCATCTACATGCTGCCCAACACATACGACAATGCATATACTGTACACCCGCCGTTTCTGTGGCAGTTATTTACATGGTCAGGTTGGCAGCTCGAAGCCTGATTGTATATGAGCACTTGTTGATGAAGGACTTTGGTCAAGGGTCCAACAATGGCGACCTGGAAGTGTAGGAGCTCAAACCAGTCCAACACCTTAATCACCGAGCCTTAACCCGCCTTAACCACCGAGCCACCCCCTATACCCTATAGAAGCAAAGACGTCTGGTAAAAGCTTTATGTGTAATCTTATATGAACACGTTTTTCAATTGAAAGTTTTAAAGGGTCAATTGAGTTCTTGAGGTTTGTTAAATAAACGATTGGACAAATTCCTACTCACAATGGTCACATAAATAACTTTAATCTGACAAAAGTAATAATTTAAAAAAGTCTATGAATGTTAACCAATGAAAGTCAGACATTGCTTTTCAACCATGCTTCAACGGAATTATTTTTAAAAATATATACTCATGGAACAGGCCTGGATAAAAATGATGGTACCCCTAGAAAATACTGAAAATAATGTGACCAAAGGGACATGTTAATTCAAGGTGTGTCCACTAATTAGCATCACAGGTGTCTACAATCTTGTAATCACCTAGCTAACCAACGTTTAGCCATTCTTGGGTGTTTTTAGCTGTGTGTTTTGGGTCATTGTCCTGTTGCAAGACCCATGACCTGCGACTGAGACCCAGCTTTCTGACACTGGCCAGCACATTTCTCTCTAGAATCCCTTAATAGTCTTGAGATTTCATTGTACCCTGCACAGATTCAAGACACCCTGTGCCAGTGACTACCTGGAGCCCTATATATAGGCTCACTGACTGATTACAAGATTGTAGACACCTGTGATGCTAATTAGTGGACACACCTTGAATTAACATTAAGAGTTGTCTTGGGAGATTCGAAAGAAAATTATAGACAAGCATGTTAAAGGTAAAGGCTATAAGACCATTTCCAAGCAGCTAGATGTTCCTGTGACTACAGTTGCACATATTATTCAGAAATTTAAGATCCATGGGACTGTAGCCAACCTCCCTGGACGTGGCCGCAGGAGGAAAATTGATGACAAATCAAAGAGACGGATAATCCGAATGGTAACAAAAGAGCCCAGAAAGACTTCTAAAGAGATCCAAGGTGAACTTCATGCTCAAGGAACATCAGTGTCAGATCGCACCATCCGTCGTTGTTTGAGCCAAAGTGGACTACATGGGAGACGACCAAGGAGGACACCATTGTTGAAAACAAATCATAAAAAAGCCAGACTGGAATATGCCAAACTACATGTTGACAAGCCACAAAGCTTCTGGGAGAATGTCCTATGGACAGATGAGAAAAAAATTGAACTTTTTGCCAAGGCACATCAGCTCTATGTTCACAGATGGAAAAATGAAGCATGTCAAGAAAAGAACACTGTCCCTACTGTGAAACATGGAGGAGGCTCTGTTATGTTCTGGGGCTGCTTTGCTGCATCTGGCACAGGGTGTCTTGAATCTGTGCAGGGTACAATGAAATCTCAAGACTATCAAGGGATTCTAGAGAGAAATGTGTCAGAAAGCTGGGTCTCAGTCGCAGGTCATGGGTCTTGCAACAGGACAATGACCCAAAACACACAGCTAAAAACACCCAAGAATGGCTAAGAGGAAAACATTGGACTATTCTAAAGTGGCCTTCTATGAGCCCTGACCTCAATCCTATTGAGCATCTTTGGAAGGAGCTGAAACATGCTGTCTGGAAAAGGCACCCTTCAAACCGTAAACAACTGGAGCAGCTTGCTCATGAGGAGTGGGCCAGAATACCTGCAGAGAGGTGCAGAAGTCTCAATGACAGTTACAGGAATCGTTTGATTGCAGTGATTGCCTCAAAAGGTTGTGCAACAAACTATTAAGTTAGGGGTACCATCATTTTTGTCCAGGCCTGTTCCATGAGTTCTTTTTTTTTTTATAATTTTATAATTTTATAATTTTTTATAATGGTTGAAAAGCAATGTCTGACTTTCATTGGTTAACATTCACAGAATTCTTATTTATTATTACTTTTGTCAGATTAAAGTTATTTCTGTGACCATTGTGAGTTTTTCTTTCATTGACCGAAGGGTACCAACAATTTTGTCCACGTGTGTATATTCTACATCAATTATTAGCTTAATGTGGACATTTTATTAATTTTAGTTTTCCATATTAGATAATTAGGTTCAACTTTTTTGCCCCAAGTGCTCCTTAAAATAAAGCCTTATCAAATCAAGAAAGCTGGCTTGATCAGTGTATAGACACTTGATAGGGCAAGAGAGGACGTTTAGAGATGTGTTCCACATTCTCTTGAGACACTTTGACGCAAAGGTGAGCAGTAAAATTAATTAGCCCCACTAACTGCCATTCTAAATCACTTTTCCGTGCGTCGGATGGCCGGCGCTTCAGTTACGACAGGCTCTCACCCAACAACTAATCGTTAAAGAATTTACAGCTCTGCCTGGCAGCCTGATGATGTGTAAATCTCGAATATGTGCAGGACAGCCGTTTTTTCCTGCGTCCTCATCCATCCGGCAGGGTTTCTGTGCTCTTCGGAGGTGCTTAAGGAGCTGGTTTTTATGATGACCACTGTCTTGTCGCTCGATAGCCATCAATAAAGGTCCGTGCAGAACCAGCCCCGAGTGATCTCCCGGACAGACGCGATTATTGTGACGAATGCTTGGATTTATGGTCACGTCAAGCGAATGTATTATCAGAAATCGATAACAATAAGCCTCTGAAATCCCTCGGGTTCAGCACACAGCGGAAGAAATACAACATCCAGGTACAAAACTGTCCTGTTAGCATCTTGTCTGTAAGCGAAGCGCTTGCTACGTTTTATTTATGGAAAAAGCAGTTGGGGGAGTTAGCATGTTTTGTAAGGAATTAAGTACTTATGGTTTTTGACACATGCTGTTACAGAAACATCAATAAAAGGATACTGTGATAAAGCTAATGTGACCATCAAGAAGTTGTTTTTTTTCTATTTCTGTAACAGCAAAACCACAAATTATTTGATTCCTCTTACTAACAGCAATTTTCTGACATGCAGAGATCGGCCATAACATCACACTGTAGAACATTATGCCCAGTATTGTGTAGGCTCTGCTTGTGCCACCCTCGGCGAAAGACCTCTGGGGGATGTGCTGTGGGTTCTGGCACCAGGAAGTGGATCAGTCCTGTTTGTCTGGTCCATCTTATGAGTGCTCAATCGGATTGGGTTCTGGGTTCTGCGCCCCCTGTGCAGTGGACTGTGGTGCAGACGGTGTTCTGGTGAACTGGATTTTTTTGTGGGAAAACGCAGAATAAAAACTTTGTAAAAGACTTGTGGAAATTCTCAAAACCGATTGGTCAAAAGGTCTTTTCTATGTAACTCTTGCTGGATATTTGTCCAGGGTTGTCTTAATTCTCAACATGATTATTAAAAAAAGAACAACTCTCATTGCGAAGTGACAGAAATGCTTGTTTTTTTTTCATGCATGCATGCATAAATTTTATTCAAATGAACATGCATGTTTAATTGCTGGTAAAGTAAAGTAGAAAAGCAAATTCTGCTGAGTGGAACCGGTTCAAAGGGTCCAGTTTCCCGCCGAGAGACAAAGCACGCCGAAGGAAAAAAGGACAGACACTGATGGTACCATTGTGTCTTTCTCGCCACTAAAGGATTATTTTTTCAACACTTGGCTTTAATATCGCTAGCACATCACGCCGATTCGTCTTCATCCCAGATGACAAAACACCCACTCTTCCAATTTGTCCCTAAACCGCTCTCTCATACAATATTGTTTGTTTTTATCTCTTCTTTCTCGGGGCCTTCCTTCATATCATTCTAGCCGGATGATAAAAATGGCATTTTTCAAATTTTACCCGTCGCGAATGTAACTTCTCGGTTTATTTATGTTTTTGTGATATCTCTTTTGTCTGCTGGGTCTTGTTTTGTCTTCTTCACTCTACTTGTTTTCTACCGAACACCTCTCACACGCCTACACCAAGAGCCAGGATGCTGTCCAGGGTGCTTCAGTTGGCAGCAAGACATCAATTTAAATACAATTTTAACTAACTTTTTCTCTTATTTGTCATAATTTTACATATAATACATTCAGTTACTTATCAATATTATATATACAGATTACTCATGTAACTTTTAACAAGACTATTTCATGTTCATAGTTAATTTTACAATTATTTTACAATTACATTTCAAATGATCAATTTATATTTCACAAAATTAGTTTTTTACACATGATTTTTTACCCAATTCTTCATTAGTGTGTTTTCTTTAGATGCAATAATTTTTTTCAGATGTGATTCATACACAATTCATTTATCCTTTTTCTTTGATTCATTCATTTATCAAGTTTTTTTTATTCCTTTTTATCACATGATTAATGTTCAAAAGTTGCATAACTATTTTTATCATGTAATTTAAAAAATATATATATTATATGAGAAGAGTTCTGTAAAAGCAGACGTAATGCAGTTTAGACTATATTGCAGTAGAGCCCCATCAGAAACTTGTGCTAAATGCTAGAAATAACGGTTATGGTTATGTCGTTTTTGACGTTGGGTTTACAACATCGTGTCTGGCTCGTTCATTCAACATTGTTTTATAAAAGTCAGTCTAACTTTCAAAATAAAAGTTTTTAATGTTGCCTGGATGGCGGACGTCATTACAACATCATCACGACGTCATTATGACTGTAGGGTTCCTGCTTAGCATAATATTATTTGCACCTGTGATTTTTTATTTTACGTAACTCTTTTTTTTATGCGGCACAGTAGAATAGTACAGTGTTAGCACTGTCGCCTTGCACCTCCAGGGGCCGGGGTCGATTCACGCCCCGGGGTCTGTGTGTGTGCATGGAGTTTGCATGTTCTCCATCTGCTTGGTGGGTTTCCTCCCACAGTCCAAAGACATGTAGATTAGGCTAATTGGTACGCCCATGGTGTGTGAATGCGCACGTGAATGTTGCCCGAGGTTCATGGATAGATGAACGGATTCTTTTTTTTCTGCATGTTTTTTTTTTTTTACATGTGATGTATGTTTTACTCACTTCTTTACCAATAATTCAAATTTTTCACATGAAAATTTTTTTAATAATGCATATGATTCATTTAATTGCAGAAGTCGAAATTCATTTATTTTCACATCATGCTTTCATGCGTATGATTTTTCAGACGTGTTTCTCTCGTATGATTCACTTATCGGCATATAGACGTCTCAAGCAATTTCAGATCATAACATGATTTCAACATAATCATGTGAGGGAAGGAACAAAGACTAAATTCAGGCATTTCAAGCTTTAAAATGTGGAGACACCAAGGTAAGAGCTATGGAGATTTAAGGAACGTTAAGGTCAGTGCAGGAGATGTACAGTACAGTAGCAGAGTCAGCGGTTAGAGCTTCATCATTTCGTTTTTGCTCAGAATTTTTTTTTTTTTTGCTTTCACAACTTATACAGTATCTCTTGTAAAAGTTCACAAATGTAGGGCTCGAGGGCTGAAAATAGACGTACTCGGCCTTTCATAGTCACCTTGGCCATCTCAGTCGCTGAGAACCGGTAACCAGAATCAAAGCGAGCTGCAGGGAGAATTCTAGGAGAGAGAGATCAAATATTCTCCCACTGTTGGACCTTCATGAAAAGTGTTAGTCACTCGCTTGGAGACATAAACACAACACGCATACTGCATACACACACACACACACACATACAGTACACACACACTCACATCTCGGAAAGGAAGTGTCTGGGTTTCTCTATAGTCCTTGAACTTACGCAGAGGGATTTTGGAAAAGTTCTTTCAAGCTTTACTCTGAGTTTTTTTTTTCTTTTACCCATACTATTTCTTAACACCTACACTCTTACAAAAAAAAAAAAAAAAAACTCAAGTTCCTCAAGGGTTGTTTGGATAGTTAAGAGAGCCGACATGGAACTTTTAAAGCTCATAGAGACAAACCGTTTAAGGTGAAAGAATTTTATTTTTTTAAGTGCAAACAAATCCCCATGTCAGTTATGTCACCGTTGACTTTTTCAACCCCATCACTTTGGATTCGCCCCATATTACACTACAGCAACCTTGGTTTCTTCTCTGTGGTAGAGAATGCAGTGAGCGTATAAATATCCAGGCTTTTACAGCAGCTGCGTTGTGCGTTGTGTAGTCTGGTGCTGTATTAACATTAACATCGTTATAAAGCATATTCACACATTATATCAGGCACAATAGCTATCAGTGATATTGCCTCATAAAACTTTGAAATATCTATTTCAACTTGAAATGACAGCAACAAATAGTGACAACAAATAGTGCCTCGCTTGTCCTTTTCAGGGTGGCATGAGACCCGCAGCCTATCCCAGGGGACTCAGGGTACGAGGTAGGATGCAGTCTTTTGAGGGTGCCTGTACATTGCAGGGTACAAGCGCACACGCACACACACACACACACACACACACACACACACAAACACCATACATGGGACTTGATAAGGCCAATTAGCCTACTCTGTATGTCATTGGAGTGTCTGGAAGAAACCCACCAAGCACAGCGTGAACATGCAAACTGCACTCCACAGGTGAGAATCGAAACGTAGACCCTAGAGGATCGAGGCCACAGTGCTAACCGCAATGCCACTATGCCACTTACAGCATACAGCAGTTAGTCAACATAAAGCATGATTATTTACCACAGTTTGGAAGGTGCCATCTTAAACATTTAAAAATAAATAAATAAATAAAATGAGTCTTAGAGGTCTACAAAATCTGTTCATTAATGCTTAAAGTTCCAGCTGAAATCCAGTTCAGATCATGCATTCTTGATATGCAGTGAGCTACTGACCCTCTTTGTGATTGTGCATTTTCCTGGCCAATCATATCATCCGGAGATCGCTAGTTCGAATCCCGGGTGATGCTGTAACCTCTCGCAGCCGGAGGTCTAGAGGGAGCTGATTGGCCGAGCTCTCCCAGAGGGGAGGGATGAGAGGTACTTAGTGCTCCCACATTAATCACGGCTCTACAGCCAGTCAGGGGCGTCTGTGAGCTCACGCAACGGAGGGAGCGGATAGCGCTGTCCTCCGAGTGTGTTACGCCGCCCCCAACGGTGCACGGGCGAGCAGTTCGAAAAGATGCGGTCGGCTGGCGTCACGTGGTTCGGAGGAAACACGTGATAGTCTTCGGCCCTCCCGGCTGAGTGGTAGTAGTAGCCTTAATGTGGGAGCCCCCTAGTGACGGGGAGGAATTGGACACGACTAAATTAGGGAGAAAATCGGGGAAAAATCAAAAAGAAAAAAGAAAAGAAAAGAGGAAACAGGACTTGCTACTGAATTTCCTGGAATTTCCTGAATTACTGTGCAGGAAATGTAAACAGCACAATCTATGAACAAATGTTCAAAACTAAAAACACAAATATGTTTTTTCTTCTACATTTTGAAATCCCTATACAAAACACACTGCAGACACACGCGGATGTATTTAAAAATGATTTTTGCATAACAGGTGCACTTTCAATCAACTCTAGTTAAACAGATCAATTATGTTACAAAAAAAGTTTTATAACTCGAATTGAAGTCTTCAAGACTTTGCTGTGTCGGATAACTAAAAGAATGAACCCTTTTTTCCCTCCTTAATTTCTTCGTTAACTCACTGTATAAATTGTTACTATAAAAATGCAAAACATATTAGAATAAGAAACATTAACGTGTGTGTGTGTGTGTGTGTGTGTGTGTGTGTGTGTGTGTGTGTGTGTGTGTGTGTGTGTGTGTGTGTGTGTGTGTGTGTGCGCTGCTTTTTAAAATCCTAGTGACAGAATTAATCAATAAAAACTCATTTTCATTTTATACATCCCACTATTGACCTGCGCCAGTTTTGTGCTTCATTAAAACCTGGGACGGGGTGAAAGCATTCAATAATTGTCTACTTCAGCAATTTCCTCCTCATTTTTCTGTTTATTAACCTAAAGGAGGCAGTAGGAGTTCACAGGAAATGCCACGGCCATAAGATAATGGGTGATTTATGTTTATAGTAACAAAATAACACAGCTCTTAAAAAAGCTTTAAACAAAACTTATATTTTAACATTTTTTTAACATCAAATTTAATAAAAAGTTAGTGAATATTTAAAGAAAAAGAATTTAAAAAATAAATCTACTTTAAAAGAAGATGATGTGAGGACAGGACTGAGGCCCCATTTGTATATTCAACATGATGAGGTTTTAACGAGATCCGCTGGAGAACTCGGTCACACTTTAAAAAACTTTTTTTCATTTTTTTTTTCCCCCTTTTGCTCGTCCCCTCAGCAAGGCTCTTTTTCCCGTCTTTCAACTCCGAGCTGACTGGAGCGATCAGTCATCAGCAGGGAGACAGTGAGATTTGTAGGCTTTAGGATGTTTGATGAATGCAGAAGAGGTTTTTGAAAAGGGGCTGAGTTTCACAAAAAAATTTAACTTGAGTGATGGGAGGACAAGTTCCTTGAAAGTCTGTCGCTCATGAGACAGATCTGACCATTAAACATGACTTGGTCGTTGAGAGGATGGATAGATGTGGGTTTGTGAACTGGTCCTGTCCAGATTTCTATTAAATTAATATTTGCTAGATGATGTTCCAGTGACAGTCTTAAGGGGATTTTTTTCATACACTTCAAACACCAAAATGAAGTGGGTGGGGGGGGGGGGGGGGGGGATCTGTGCCTGTTAACCGTGGCATGGATATAAGTGCCAGGAAGACTGGTTTGCGAATTACAGAACCTGCTAAAATCCCGGGATTTTCTCTCGAACAGCCTTCAGAGTTTACACAGAATGGCGTGGGGGAAAGGAATAAACTAACCTCCTTTTTTTTTCTTATAAGCAAAAAAAAACATTTCGGATGAGAGGGGTCAGAGGAGAGCCACTCTTTCCAGCTGTGGTGAGTAGAGAAATACAATTTGAAATGTTTGTGTCGAAATGCACTAAAATGGCATTAATCAGAATTGGATTTTTTTGTGCGTGTGGTTGGGCATGTCCTAAAATATACAATATTTATAACACTAACCGTTCTATATACCTTTTGTCAAAGCATTTTTTTTTTTTTTTTTACCCAGAAATGGGTTGCTTATTGTAAATAAAAATGAAAATTTTTGTCATGGTAATCAAAAAGGAAGAAAAAAGAATGTGTAAAATATGAATTATGTGATCAAGCCAAGGTCGGACCATGACACATATATTAGGACTCTTTCTTGGGAAATTTTATTTGTAATTTACTGTTAAACAACAGCGTGAAAGGAATAAACATAGATTAAGTATAGGAAATTAATTTATCACCTTTATGTGTATAAAAAAAAGACTTTTTTTAAACATCAACCACCAATCAACAATCCATTGTGAATTTTAGTAAGAAGAAAGTTGAATATTATAAAAAATAAAAATCTGCTGAAACTTCTAGGAATATCTACTGCAAATTTTAATGCTGTGTTACCAGTAGTCAGATGTGAGTCTCGCTCAAGGGCCCAACAGTGGCAACCTAGTGGAGTTGGAGCTCGATCTGCAAAATTTCCAATTGGTAACTCCCGAAAATTTCCGATTGCCTTAACCCTCTGAGCCCTCAGATGTGAGTAAAAACTAGTCAGAAATAACTAAATGCTAGTCAGATGAGAGTAAACGCTAGTCAAAGGAAAGTAAACGCTAGTCAGAGGAGAGTAAACTGCTGTTAGGAGAAAGTAAATGCTAGTCAGAGGTGAGTAAACTGCTTTTAGAGGAAAGTAAACGCTAGTCAGAGGAGAGTAAACTCTTGTTAAAGGAGAGTAAAAGCTAGTCAGAGGTGAGTAAACTGCTGTTAAAGGAGAGTAAAAGCTAGTCAGAGGAGAGTAAAAGCTAGTCAGAGGAGAGTAAACTGCTGTTAGAGGAAACTAAATGCTAGTCAGAGGAGAGTAAAAGCTAGTCAGAGGAGAGTAAACTGCTGTTAGAGGTGAGTAAACTGCTGTTAGAGGAAAGAAAACGCTAGTCAGAGGAGAGTAAAAGCTAGTCAGAGGAGAGTAAACTGCTGTTAGAGAAAACTAAATGCTAGTCAGAGGAGAGTAAAAGCTAGTCAGAGGTGAGTAAAAGCTAGTCAGAGGAGAGTAAATGCTAGTCAGAGGAGAGTAAAAGCTAGTCAGAGGAGAGTAAACTGCTGTTAGAGGAAAGAAAACGCTAGTCAGAGGAGAGTAAACGCTAGTCATGGGCGAGTAACCTGCTTAGAGGAGAGTAAACGCTAGTCAGAGGAGAGTAAAAGCTAATCAGAGGAGAGTAAACGCTAGTCAGAGGAGAGTAAACGCTAGTCAGAGGAGAGTAAATGCTAGTCAGAGGAGAGTAAAAGCTAGTCAGAGGAGAGTAAACTGCTGTTAGAGGTGAGTAAACTGCTGTTAGAGGAAAGAAAACGCTAGTCAGAGGAGAGTAAACGCTAGTCATGGGCGAGTAACCTGCTTAGAGGAGAGTAAACGCTAGTCAGAGGAGAGTAAAAGCTAATCAGAGGAGAGTAAACGCTAGTCAGAGGAGAGTAAACGCTAGTCAGAGGTGAGTAAACTGCTTTTAGAGGAAAGTAAACGCTAGTCAGAGGAGATTAAATGCTAGTCATAGGAGAGTAAACTCTAGTCAGAGGCGAGTAAACTGTTGTTAGAGGAAAGTAAACGCTAGTCAGAGGAGAGTAAAACTTAGTCAGAAGAGAATAAACGCTAGTCAGAGGAGAGTAAACGATAGTCAGAGAAGAGTAAACTCTTGTTAGAGGTGGGTTATACGCTAGTCAGATCTGGCTAAACAATATTTGAAGTTTATTTAAACATAAATTTGCATAAATTCCATTAATGTGTATTTAGACTCTACTACAGCCCTGATATTAATCTAACATCTAATCATTTGTTGTTATAGGAAACGAATCAACAATTTCAGACAGGGTGGTGTGATGAAAATGTATTGTTACCTAAGCTGATTATTTTCTAGCACATCTTTGAGTGTTTTTTTCCTTATATAAAACAATAATGATTTACCAACTATTTTGTATTTTCTTAGATCGGTTGGGCTGTTACTATGGAAACAATAACTAAAATTACTAACATGATCAAATATGATTAAGCTTTGCGTATTCCAGAACTTGTTGTTAGGGCCCAAGCACTATGACATCAGCCCTATGTCGTCATAGTGTGTGAAGGGCCCTCTTGTTTTCCTTAGGATTATTTTTTTTTTCCACCCTTTTGGACTTTTCGGGGGTCTTAACATGCTCAAAACCTCATGAAACTTGGCAGACAGGTTGGAATCTGCTGCCATCAGGATGCCTGAGAGTCTCGTGGCCCAGGGCCCAAAGGGGCCCCCACACGAGATTTCGCTTCCTAGCTCATACACACTTTCACGTAGGCACACGAAACTCGGCACACATTTAGAGCTCATCGAGCCGAACAACTTTCATGCTCCATGTCCTGGGCTAAACTCAACAGGAGGCCGGTTATTTTGGGTCGTTCGCAATAACGCACCCAATGGATTGCGGAGGGATTTTTGATATCTCAAACGGATCAGCCATGATAATGTCTTAAACGTACACCGATAAATGATTAATAACTTTCTGTGTGGCATTATATTGAGTGACATTATATTCAGTGACACCTTCTGTGACATCACACACACACACACACACACACACACACACACACTAATGCACTCAACAAATATTTAGGGCCCAAACTGACATTAGCCCTGTATAGTGTGTGATGTGTGCAGGTTGTGCGGTGCGCCCGGGGTGGGAATGGCACAGGGTGCTTGGGCCCGTCATCATTGCTTGCAACGATATTTGTTCTTGTTATTGTTCTGTGGTAGAAATAAAGAAATCCACATATGGCCACAAAGGTGAAGTAACCATCATCTGACTTTTTTTTTTGAAAGACTATAAAACAAACAGCAGTGAGATTATCGTTTAAAATGGAGCAGAAGTGAAAGAGAGAGAGAGAGAGAGAAAGAGCCTGGGGAATAAAGGTGCAAGATAGAGACACTTATACACATGAACAGATGAAAGCAAAGAGCACAGTGGGACTGTGTGGGAGTACACACACGCACACACACACACACACACACACACACACACACACACACACACACACACACACACACCAAGTATCCATTATTGGCCCCATAAATCCTGAAGAAGACACCCACACACACACCCACACACATATTAAGGAAACATTATTGGGGTGCACTTTGCCCGTCAAGCTCAGGTGCGCAATATATTCTAAACGCATTAATAAAAATTTAGGCTAAAGATTTAGAGTTATGATTTGTATGAACAAAAAAAATGACTTGATTTACATCCAGTGACAAGCCGGAAGAACCCTGACAGCGATGGTGATTGAAATTTAGAATTAATTTTTTTTAATGATCCAATGATGAGTATATTCAGTAAAAGGTTAACATCAGTCAAATAAACATCAGCTTGAACGTGTTTGGAGTAGGCACAAGGTACAAGATGCCTGCTCCAGGCCGGTTTATCATGTTAAACCAAGATGAACAATCTAAAAAGTCCAGGGGGGGGCGAAAAAAAAAAAACACAAAAAAATGGACTTGTCAGTGGCAGTAGAAATTGTTTTGCAGTAAAGGATGTTCTGAGGGCAGCGTTCACCCTGGATGATGATATCTGAGGTTGCTGAGGTGTTCGCAATCAAACTGTGGTGCGAGCTGTGAAAGAGGAAGAGCGATAAACTTATAAACAGAAGAACACTTTCATTAATGTTATAAAAATATATACAGTTGTACCAACATTGGACAAAATTGTTGGTACCCTTCGGTCAATGAAAGAAAAACTCACAATGGTCCTACAAGTAACTTTAATCTGACAAAAGTAATAATAAAAAAAAATTCTATGAATGTTAACCAATGAAAGTCAGACATTGCTTTTCAACCATGCTTCAACAGAATTATTTAAAAAAAATAAACTCATGGAACAGGCCTGGACAAAAATGATGGTACCCCTAGAAAATACTGAAAATAATGTGACCAAAGGGACATGTTAATTCAAGGTGTGTCCACTAATTAGCATCACAGGTGTCTACAATCTTGTAATCAGTCAGTTGGCCTATATATAGGGCTCCAGGTAGTCACTGTGTGGTTTGGTGACATGGTATGTACCACATTCAACATGGACCAGAGGAAGCGAAGGAAAGAGTTGTCTCAGGAGATTCGAAAGAAAATTATAGACAAGCATGTTAAAGGTAAAGGCTATAAGACCATTTCCAAGCAGCTAGATGTTCCTGTGACTACAGTTGCACATATTATTCAGAAATTTAAGATCCATGGGACTGTAGCCAACCTCCCTGGATGTGGCCGCAGGAGGAAAATTGATGACAAATCAAAGAGACGGATAATCCGAATGGTAACAAAGGAGCCCAGAAAGACTTCTGAAGAGATCCAAGGTGAACTTCATGCTCAAGGAACATCAGTGTCAGATCGCACCATCCGTCGTTGTTTGAGCCAAAGTGGACTACATGGGAGACGACCAAGGAGGAAACCATTGTTGAAAACAAATCATAAAAAAGCCAGACTGGAATATGCCAAACTACATGTTGACAAGCCACAAAGCTTCTGGGAGAATGTCCTATAGACAGATGAGACAAAAATGGAACTTTTTGCCAAGGCACATCAGCTCTATGTTCACAGATGGAAAAATGAAGCATATCAAGAAAAGAACACTGTCCCTACTGTGAAACATGGAGGAGGCTCTGTTATGTTCTGGGGCTGCTTTGCTGCATCTGGCACAGGGTGTCTTGAATCTGTGCAGGGTACAATGAAATCTCAAGACTATCAAGGGATTCTAGAGAGAAATGTGTCAGAAAGCTGGGTCTCAGTCGCAGGTCATGGGTCTTGCAACAGGACAATGATCCAAAACACACAGCTAAAAACACCCAAGAATGGCTAAGAGGAAAACATTGGACTATTCTAAAGTGGCCTTCTATGAGCCCTGACCTCAATCCTATTGAGCATCTTTGGAAGGAGCTGAAACATGCTGTCTGGAAAAGGCACCCTTCAGAAACAACTGGAGCAGCTTGCTCATGAGGAGTGGGCCAAAATACCTGCAGAGAGGTGCAGAAGTCTCATTGACAGTTACAGGAATCGTTTGATTGCCTCAAAAGGTTGTGCAACAAACTATTAAGTTAGGGGTACCATCATTTTTGTCCAGGCCTGTTCCATGAGTTCATTTTTTTTTTTATAATTCCGTTGAAGCATGGTTGAAAAGCAATGTCTGACTTTCATTGGTTAACATTCATAGAATTCTTATTTATTATTACTTTTGTCAGATTAAAGTTATTTCTGTGACCATTGTGAGTTTTTCTTTCATTGACCGAAGGCTACCAACAATTTTGTCCAGAAACCTTTCATTCAGAAACCTTCACTACGTCTATTATTCTACACTAACCAGCCACTTTATTAGATACACCCTGCTAGTAGTTCGTTGGACCACTTTTGACTTCACAACTGCCTTAATTCTTTGTAGCACAGATTCAACAAGGTGCTGGAAACGTTCCTTATAGATTCTGGTCCATAGATTTGTCGGCTATGCAATCATGATGCAAAACTCCCTTGTTCAACCACATCCCAAAGGTGTTCTATTGGCCTGAGATCTGACCTTACTGTCATGTTATCCTGTCATTATGTAGAGATGGACACAGTCAGCAACAATGCTCGGGTAGGCTGAGGCATTTAAACCAAGCTTAACTAGTACTAAGGGGCCCAAAGTTTACCAAGAAAATCTCGCCCACACCATCACACCACCACCACCACAGACTGAATCGCTGTTACAAGGCAGGATGAATCCATGCTTTCATGTTGTTTCAGGTGAGTGTTGGTTCAGGTGTGTGGTCCTCTGCTACAGTAGACCTTCGGCTTCAAGATTTTATGTGTTGTGTGTTCAGAGATGCTCTACAGCAAACCTCGGTTGTAGCAAGATATTATTTGAGTCACTGTTGCCTTTCTATCAGCTCGAACCAGCCTGGCCGTTCTTCTCTGACCAAGGCGTTTTCACCCAGAGTTTTCTGCCCTCACTGGATATTTTCTATTTTTCACACCGTTCTCTGTAAACCCTACAGATGGTTTGGGTGGAAATTCCAGTAGATCCGCAGTTTCAGAAATACTCAGACCAGCCTGTGTGACACCAACAACCATGCCATGTTCAAAGTCATTTAAAACACCTTTCTTCAATGTTCTGCTGCTCGAATTGATCTTCGCAGATGATCAGGTGTACCTAATGTATTGGCCAGGGAGAGTATGTAACATTTTTCTTTGTTACGTGTTTATTATTAAACGACAGCAGTGCGGGAATTATTGCGTTATTATTACCTTCTTGTTTTTGCAAAAGCATATTGTTTTTTCTTTTCTTTTTTTCTTTTTTTTTTTAATACAAGAAAAACATATTTGTTAAAATGGTGGATATGATTAAAAAAAAGTCATCTGCCGTGTTTAAGTGCTTACATCAGGATATGGCTTCATTGGGCATTGAGGGATCCAGCCTAGTTGTTGACTCGCCCTCTGATTTATTAAAATTCTAGATAAGGAGTACTAAATTGCATGTGTAAAACAAAATATAAATGGTGAAACAACATGCAAATTAGGTTTTCGCATGTGCTGACTATCCTCGATGGCAAGTTCGTAGCTCAAGGAGACTCCTGGAAGATGAAAATTTCACTGAAGCTCAAGCATGATGCAAGCAAAAGCAGTGAACCGCAACACAATCCTGTACAAAACTTGGCATGAACATAAAACAAAGGAACCTTTTCAAAGCCTCTTGAACATGTGAGATGTAAGTAAGTAAGAAATATAATGCAAAAGTGAATTTTCCTTGATAAGTGATAAGACTTTGAAGAACCTTAATATTTCTACCAATGCAGAATTTGGGTAAAAGCTCTTAGTGCTCAGACCTAATACTATAAGTTGTTATTTAACTAAAAGAAATGGGGATGTGCAAATGTAATACCTGCACTTCAGTGGTAATCATTTCAGCGTACAGTTCGGCTTCAGTAAATCGAATTCCAAGCAGAAATGTTGTAAATTGTACATTTATTAGATGTGCTATGAACTGAGGATTTAGACAACAGAATCCGCTTTAGACTTAGAAGTTGTACATGTGGGGGGGGAAAAAAAAACAGAGAAGAAAATGTGCTTCACCATCATGCCACATTAATATGATTATAATTATAGAGAAAAGGAATGAGCAAGGTCAAACTTTGGTCCAAACGAATAACAACTAAAACCTAATTAGATTGAATTACAACTCTCCCTGTAACCAATGTATCCATAACCACCATCAATCCTGTGATCTACTCGCATAAAGAACTCAATGAGTGGATCATGTTCTACTGCTAGCCCTAATTAGCAAGCCCAGAACAATGCAACGATGAATAACAATAATTAACACGATCTGCCAATGCACTGTCTTTAAAACAAAGCACAATCAAGGTATTGTGTTTGCTAAATGGTGATGTTTTCTTCCGTAATCAGAGTGTTCAAAGGATTAGCGAGTGAAATTGAGGGAGATAGAGCTAGCAATAAGTGAACGTGGGAGATTCAGCAGTTTTGCGTGTATTGATAGTGTAGGTGTTGTGTCACTTACAATCACATGGGTCTCCTTTCTCCTTCAAATAAGACCTTAATTAGCAAAGCTTTGATTACCTTGACTGAAATTAGTGCCTCTGTCTTATTATCAACATCTACGGCTACGCTAGAATGCCAAGTATTGTGAACAATATACTTTCTGTAGTTTTTCCACTATTGTCAGCACAAATCTGGACCATCAGAGACAGGGATGTAAAAGAAAACTTTCTCCCCCTTGAGTATGTAAAAGAATAACAAAATAGATTGGGAAAAAAAAGATGGGACTATGGGACTAAAAGGAATATGGTTTCTTTCACATATTTCAACCGTGGAACTGTGAATCTGTGAAATATATATTCCCTCCAGCAGTGCCTGGGCCTTTGACTGGGTCTCCTGGTTTCCAGCCCTTTAAGGTGCCCGACATTGTTCTCATTATTTTGAACCAAAAGCTAAAGTTTTAAAGTTTAATATCCAATTGGCAATTTCCAATTGTGCCAAGTCAGTGACTTCAGACTTAACTTAGACTTGTACCTCAGGGACTTGATATTTGAACCAACCATACACTCTCTGGGACTTTACGTGATTAGAATACTTCATATTTCAACTCAGGGATTTGAGATTCAAGTCAGGGTTTTAACTGAGGGACATGAGACTTGGCCCAGTCTGGTTAATCAGGGATTTGGGTTTGATTCAGTTTTCTGTTTAGGGAATGGCAAAGATCTCAACATAGAAACTTGAGACTTGGCAAAGATTTGAGTTCAGAGTATTGAGACTTGGCCCAGATTTGAGCTCAGAGAATTGAGACTTGGCCCATATTTAAGCTCAGAGAATTGAGACTTGGTCCAGATTTAAGCTCAGAGAATTGAGACCAGATTTCATTTCTTGGATTTGAGACTTGCCCCAGATTTCAAATAAGGAATTTGAAATTTGCCCCAAATTAGACCTCAGAGACTTGGGTCTTGCGCAGGATTTAATCTCTTAGATTTGAGACTTGCTTCAGCTTTCAAATTAGGGAATCGAGTTCCCTATATTTGAGCACAAAAACTTTGAGACTTGGCCCAAATTTGAATTCAGAGATTTAAGAGTTTGGCTTAAATTTGAGCTCAAAGACTAAAACTTGTCTCAGATTTCAGGCATTTGGCCCAAATCTCAGCTTAGAAACTTGACAAACCTATGATTGTCTGGGATACCCTTTAAAACTAGCGCCAAAGCATATATCAATATCAACCATAACATCAACACCACACCAGGTAAACTGAACAACATTGATTTACTAACTATACATCAGGAAACTGGTGAAAGGACCATGGGCACCCAAGACTCTCCCGTGACCAAAGGCCAGCTGTCTGGTCTGACCCAATAGAAAAGCCAATGCAGCACAAATCCCTGAAAAGAGTCAATGCTGGGCACAACAGAAAGACACCAAAATACTGGGGGACCACATCTCTTCTTGCACACTGGCCAACAGGCAAAGAGGCCAAGGCCACCGACCTGACCACCAAACTCCCCAGATCATATTACAATTGAGCACCCATGGGATGGGCCAAACAAAACACTCTGATCCATGGAGGCCCTATACGACAACCCAGAGTCCCCAAACAATCCACTGCTAATGTCCTGGTGCCAGATACCACAGTACACCTCCAGAGACTCAGCATAGTCACTCACCGAAACAAAAAAAAAGCATAGATGGTTCTGAAGGTGGTTTTTAATGTTCTGGCTATCTTTGCATAAATTTACTTAGTTACTTTATTTAATAAAGTTTCAATCAACTTCAATCAATTACATAACCAAGTGCTGGAAGTCTTAATTAAAAAACAAAAATAAATGACCAGAACAATGGTATTATTTAATCCTTTAGGGAATTAAGCGTATTTAGGAGACACAAGAAAGACTAAAGCCTCGTGAGTGATGTAATCGAAAGGTTTCTGGGAGGGTTCTCAGTTCTTTGTCCTGAAATAACAATAATTCGATCCCACCCTTTCATAATTCAGTAACAGTCTAATTAGCTATGAAATTGCTCGTTTCTACAGTATTCAATAAACTTAGTAGAACCTTCTGAAAAATTTTGCATGGCTACAGGAATTAATAAGAGATTTATTCTCGATAGGACAAAAAAAATGACGTACATCTGGAACAAATATAGTAAGTTATTTGTGCGTGGCTGTTTCTTTTTCAGCTTCATGTGGTTTCTCAGCTCTACTACTTCCATTTTGTGGGGAAAAAAAAAATCAACCTTTTTTATAACTTCAAGATATATATGTGTAATGGTTTCTTTATTTCTGTCCTTCAGATGTTGGGTCAGAAGGGGATGATGGGAAAAGAACGGCTCTGAGCCATTTCCTCGGGAGGTCACGAACGCCTCTGAAGGCTAATGTGTCCATTCACACAGACAAAGCACCCGCTGCCTGTGATTCAATCGAGGTAAACACAGTTATGGGTGAAGCCAAAACACACAGTCTTCAGGGTCGCCGAGGATCACCGCGCATCTCGCATGTCTAGGATGAACAATTCTGGATGAACAATTATTCTCTATACCTCACTGCTGTAAATAGAATTTGCTCACAGAGAGCGATTTCTGGGCAAGTGATATAGCAGCGAATACAAATTTAAAGCAAAGGGCCATACGCTATTATTTATTCATCAAAGACGAATGTCAGGCAAACACAGAAGGCCTAGGATTTGTAAAAGTGGCTATGGGAGGCAAAAAAAAGAAAAAAGAACTGAGAGTCTCTTCGTTCTGAAGTGAGACTAGTAGGTGGTGATGTTGAAAGTGTTTGCTCTATCTTTTATTTGGGGAAAAAAATGGATTTTAGCAGGCATGGGTTTTTTCAACATTTAAAAGGATTTTTATATGGTGTTGAAGTTTATTCATTGCTGGAGCATGTACAGAACAAAGTTTTGGCACCCTGAGTATGCCGCATCTTACTTATACAGTATGCTTTCATTTTTACAAAGAAAGAAAATTGATTCATATAGCTCTTTCATAAGAAGATACAACTTTCCTTATAAAGTAAATTTGGAACTAGTTACAGAATCATCACATTTCTCTATAGTTGTGCCTATCCAGGACCTGAGTCTACACAGATGACAGGTGATCAATTGTAAGAACATGAAGCACACGAGAACATAGCCTAAAGCTATGTCATTAGATACTACTGTATGTCATTACTACTGATTAATATTGTATGTCTGATATTTGCTCATGTATGGGAAAGAGTTAAGGTAGCCAAAAATGTGAGATCTTTCAATTTTGTCAAGGCGACGGGCGTAGCTACAAGACTCGCCCGCATTACCCAGGAAGATAAGGTGAGGAAGGGACACTATGACAAATAAGAATGTAAAAAATGATTAGTAGAGAGGGATCACCTATGGCAAGCTGGGTAGTCAGACAAGCCGAAAAAGCAACACACATAACAAGTCAGGAAGTAAGAGCAATGGTAATTTGGAAAGTGATATCAATGACAAGTTAGAATGTGACACCTACTGTATAACACCGTCGATGACAGGTTGGGAAGTGATTCCTATGACAAGTTAAGAGGTGAAACCTTAGGCAATTTAAAAAGACGTGTTAGGAAGTGCCACCTATGCCAAACTAGAAAGTAAACCCTATGACATTTTAGGAGGTGAAACCACTAATATACATAGGACGTAGCACGGATGAGAATTTAAGAAGTAACACCCATGATCATTTTGGAAGTGACACCTACGCCATGCTAATAAGCCATGTGTATAGCAATTTATGAACTGACATCCATGACAAGTGAAGTGACACCTATGACATGTGAGGAGGTGAAACCACTAATAACATACAGTAGGAAGTGATACCGATAACAAGTTAGGAAGTGTCTCCTATGACAATTTAGGAAGCGCTACATAGGACAAGCTAGAAAGTAACACCTACTGTATGACATGTTAGCAGGTTAAGCCACTAATAATTCAGGAAGTAGCATGTACGAGAATTTAGGAAATTACACCAATGACAATTTAGGAAGTGACACCTATGATAAGTTGGGAAGTGATATCTAGGACAAGGTAAGGGGTAAAATGCAGCACCAGTGGTAATTTAGAAACTGAAATCCATGACATATACAGTAAATGAGAGAAATCTCATCTCAAACGCTTGGCGCCTTGGCGACTTTTGCGGATCGACTGTGCCACGTGACTTATCAAGCTCAACTCGTTCAAAACCTTTACAAATCTTGAGGGGTGAGGTGAAAGAAAGTGTGTGTTAAAGTGTGCTTCATAACATAGACTCGGCCTATTCAACTGGCGACCATCAACCAAATGAATTTTTGAAGCAAGTGGAGCGCTCCTGTGTGTGTGTAGTAGCTACTGCATTCCGGTAGGTGGCGATATGCAAAGGTAAAGTAGTTAAAGTGGAAGGCCGTGATACCGTCCTTGTGAGGTTCCACCCCCATGGAGCAACAAATGGAGCAAAAATGACACCATCAATGCTTAAGATAAGAAAAGTTGATCCTCAATGAGCTCAATACTGTTGCAGAAGAATATATCCTGCAGAGGCACTTCAGAACAAAGGAGCCCAATTTTGATGTAGTTCGTCCACTCGTTTCAGATGCATGCAGCAAAAAATACAAACTCTAACAGTCAACTATGAGCTTTGCTGTGTTGTGTTTAGTCAGCATTGCTCTACCCAGTGGAAGGCAACTGCAGCACATTGGTGGCAGGAATCTCTCCATGTCCCAGGTGTTCTAATAAGCGTTAATTACACTAAATGTCTGTCGTAGCACGGGTGAAAGTAGGTCAGTACTGAGGAGAGAGAGTAGCTACGTGCCAAAGCCCAGATTCAAAACCAATCACGGATGCGTTACAGAGAGATTTACAGGCCTGTCCACCACCTCCATGGTCTATTCTCATCACCTTCAGGCTATATAGTACCGGTAAGAACTTCGTTCACATCACACTACCTGTCGGTCGCCAGCTCCGCTAGTCAGGGTTTATTACAGTAGTTCAGCCAGCCACGGAAGGACATGTGTTTGCAGAGCAAAATAAACAAAGCAAATCATAATCTGTTGATAAAAAAACGGTCATTGAGGTCATGCTGATTAGCTGAATATCAGCACGGCTGTGATATCTTCAGTATTCGTTTCACAGCCGTGCTGATCTTCATCACAACAGCACTCCCTCACGTGAGATAATGCTTAACTCTGATAAATGTTTTTTATGTTCTACACAGTTCCTGATTAACTTCAAAATCTTTCATTCTTTAGAAATAGCTCCGAGTGGCGCAGTGGTAAATCATCCGGAGATCGCGAGTTTCGATCCCCGGGTGATGCTGTTACCTCTCACAGAAGCTGATTGGCCGAGCTCTCTCGGAGGGGAGGGATGAGAGGTACTTAGTGCTCTCACATTCATCACGGCTCTACAGCCAATCAGGGGCGTCCGTGAGCTCACGCAAGCGGAAAGAGCGGATAGCGCTGTCCTCCGAGTGTGTTACTCCGCCCCCAACGGTTTGTGAGCGAGCGGTTCGAAAAGATGCAGTCGGTTGGCGTCACGTGGTTCGGAGGAAACACGCGATAGTCTTCGCCCTCCCGGCTGAGTGGTAGTAGTAGCCTTAATGTGGGAGCCCCCTAGTGACGGGGAGGAATTGGACACGACTAAATTAGGGAGAAAATCAGGGAAAAATCAACGAAAAAAAAAAAGGAAAATTAAAAATAAAATATATAGCTGGCTTTTTGTGTCTTCAATCCTCCGTATGCAATTTATTACAAATTAATCTTAATTTTGTAATCTTATAAGAAACTGCAATCCTCAAATTTGCTGCACTAAAGATTATTTTTGTAGTTTTCCCCTCATCAATAAGAGCCATCATTCACTTTGGTATACAAGGTCAATTTCAAAGTCATTCCCGCTGTCAGATACAACAGCTATGGAAAGGGTCGATGTTTTGGCCACAGACACTTTTGTTCAGTAAAAATGTTTACGTGAGAGGATGCGGCTGTGATATTTGAGTTGCAGAGCGTTGTGTCAAGTGTATATACAAAATGAGAACAAGAGTTTAGGGAAATGTCTGGCCCCAGGCTCTTAGCTTTATTTTCTTTCTTTTCTTTTTTTTTTTCTTTGAAAATGTGGCCCCAGAACAATATAGCTGAATGGCGTTACTCAATAATGAAATGCATAGCCATGTATTTTTGTTATGATTTTGTTTCCCTTTTTTTATTCTATCAACTCTTTGTTGGGAAGTTAGCCTTAGGCATAACAATCATTCCTAACCACCAAGTCATCTGCACAAGCGCTGACACTGAACTGTATGATTATATGACGACATTCAGATCATCATTTCTTCCCAACTGCGAGTTCATTCGCACGCAGTCCTTCATTCGCACGCAGTCCTTCATTCGCACACAGTCCCGTCGACTCGTTAGGATTCCTGAAAATTTTACATGAGATGGTGGCGAGACTGCAGGAATCGAAGAACCTCGGACTCCCCGGTGCTATGAAAAGGGGTTTTTATGAACAAGCAAACAGTGCCTCATTCATCAACCTGAATGTCTGTGTGTGTGACAGCGCAGAGGGCAGCATAGCTTCCAGGTCCTTCATCAAACCCCACTGCATTTTAAATGATAAATGAAACTTCAACACCAGCTGTACGCTTTCATTCAGTACACACACGAACGCACGTACGGTGGTCCCCTGGAATATTCGACATGGAACGATTTCCCCGAGAAGCATAAGGGAAAATAACAAACCTACCAAGGAATCAAACGCTGTGTTTATTGTCGATCTCCCTGAGAAAGTGTGATATAAACTGGGATATAAAGCAAGTACGTGTTCAAATATTGAAAGTAGATAGAATACAACATTAATATTGTACTAATTCTATACAATGATACAGTATATAAATACATTTATTATTATCATTGTGTCACCCTCTAATCAGCTAATTAACTCAAAACACCTGCAAAGGTTTCCTGAGTCTCTCAGTCTGGTTCAGTGGGCCACAAAGGGTCATTGGTAAAGAACCTGGTTGTTTACATTAATAGAAAGGTGCACACGCAAAAGAGATAACCACAGCCTGAAATTAATTGTGAAATGAAGCCCATTCAAGAATCTGGGGGAGATTCAACAGGAGCCAGCTGGAGTCAGTGCTTCAAGAGCCACCACACACCGACGTATCCAGAACATGGGCTACAACTGTCGCATTCCTTAATCTGTATAATATGAGTTTCACTTTTTGAATTGATTTACGGAAATTATTAAACTTCTTGATGATACTCTAATTTATTAAGATGCACCTGTATGTATTGTGTATCCTGTACAGGCTCTGCGACCTTTTGGGCTTGTAGGCGGGCTACACCTTAAACAGGAAGATAATCCATCGCAGGGTACACACACACACACACACACACACACACATGCAGACACACACAATCACAAAATATGGTCAATTTGAAGCCGGAGTACCAGGAGCAACCCCTCCAAGCACGGGGAGAACATGCAAATTTAATTTTTACTTTATATATTGTATTAATTATTTTTCTGTATTTATTTTTTGGGGCTGTGGAACGAATTATTTGAGTTTTCATTATTTCTTATGGGAAGGTTTGATTTGGTTTACGAGTGTTTTAGAATACGAGCCCACTTCCGGAACGAATTATGCTCGTAATCCACTATAGGTTCCACTATATATAAAAGACATTTAAAGACATTTAATAAACAAAAGTATTTTTACAATTATGGTTAAAAAACCATAAAGTCAATTTTTAACACCCCATCAGCCATTGGAGTCCATTTATAATTTAAGTTTTGTTTTTTGTTTTTTTTTTCTAAATAATACATTTGATTTTTGATATTGACGGCTGCTTATTATTCATTAGTTAATTAGTTAGACTTTCCTTAACTGTTAGCAAAACTGAGCCAAGTTTGAATGTATAAAAAAAAAAAAAAAAAAAACTTGGCGGGGGCCGTAAAATCTACAAACAGAACGAATGTGTTTAAGAACACTAAAGCAGATACTTTTTCACAAAAAAAAAAAAAAAAAAACTAATTGCTTCATTTTGCTTAAATGTTGTGATTCCTTGATAATTACCCTAATTACAGACATTAGCAAAAGCTTCCTTTCATTAGCTTCGAAGACATTTCTCTCACTCCAACATTTGTTTAGTAAATTCACATCAAAGTTTGTAGAATAATTTAACAACAGCATGTTTCAATTAATCAGCTTTTTTGAATATTCAACTACTCAAATTTCAAGAACGGTTTTGTTTTATAAAGCTCTAGCAACTATAATTTACATTCTTCTTCTTATAATAATAAAAAATAATAATAATAATAATAATAATAGAGTACAAAACTGAAGTTACAGTTTCCATCATGAAGTAGATTTTTTAATATTGAAAAATTTTACTCTCTTTTTTCCTCCTTTTTGAAAATACAAAATGTTTTCAAAACATGTTGCAAATTCGAAGCGAAGCCTTTTCCATGGGGGAAAAAATACATTTAATTTTTACTCTTCTGCATGCTGACCCAGAGTCTGGTCCCATAAATGTGAAATATTACATAGCTATGATTACACGTGTTCACACGATAACGTTACATGATTAGTATAAACATCAGGTCAGTTAGCGTCAAAATTCAAATTGAATTTGCATCAGTAAAAAGAACAAATTTGTGAAATTCATTACTTTAAACTTAAAATACTAATTCTTAAGAACTGCTTTTTTAAATTAATTTTTAATATTATTATTATTATTTTCACTTTAAAAACACAGTGTTCCTGCAGCGTTCTGGAGTATGCAGTATGTAGTATGCAGTAATGGTTTGCTCACACTACGTTCTCATTAAAGGAATATTAAAAGCAATATGTAAATGCGTAAGTAAACTTCTGAGGACCCTGCGACCTTGAGCAGATCCTCGAAGTAAGGAAAAGTTCTGCTTCTTTGGAACCGTTTGCAAATTTTCCAGGCTGTCATGCACTGAAGATAGAAAGTAAAAAAAATAAAAATAAAAAAAAAACTTTCCTGAAGTGTTGATGTTACTGAATACGAGTTGAAATTTCTAGCATGATAAAAATGCATGGGGATATCGCCATATTGCACATATATTGGCACCTGTACACCTGTAAATAAAGAGCGTTTTTTCCTGACAGCTCCTCTCCTACAGCCGTAAATAAAACATGAACTCCGCTGTTTACATTTTCCTACCCGGCTGATCTTTTCTGACCTCCTGCAAGAGAAGTCTTCCTCAGGGGAACATAAGGGTAAATGTCCAATCTAACCCGTAACCTATTGATTTACGGTTAAAGCTCTTACGGTTGGGATCAACCAGAGTGTGTGTGTGTGTGTGTGTGTGTGTGTGTGTTGGAAATGGGGGGGCTGTTCAATCTGCTCCTTCACATCATCTCATAAAGAATTCTTTCCTCGTTTTGGCACTTGCACCATGCAAAGTCTACTGTATGTACACTGTGCAAAAAGGAAAAAGAAAAAAAAAAAAAAAAAAACACCCACAAGTCGGTGATATTAATAATTCAAACTCGGAGAAGGAATACATTTTGACCTGGAGAATATGAAGAGCAGAACATGCCGGATATTTATGATCTTATCTCTCAGATCTAGGCGAAATTTCTAGCTACTACCACGGTCAAAGGGCTAATTGGCGAGCTTGTTTGCCAAAAGCAGTGAACAGCTGGCATTGCTAGCTAACCTTAATTAAAGGCTTAACGACTTTTTTTTTTTTTTTTTATTAGCCATCTGTCGGAAAAAAAAGAAAATAGACAGTAATGCTGTTTCACAGTACAAGCGCAGCCCGAGTCGGTGTCCCGGTCAGCAGTGTTGTGAGTCGATAAACCCGGCTAGCCCGAGCCCTAGGACGAAAGTACCATATGGGCTCAAACAACAGACGACCTGGCGCAGACAGCAGGAAAATCACTGCCATGTAAAAAAAAAAAAGAATAAAAATAAGTGCAGACTGAAGCAGCCAGTTGGCATCAAATGAACTGGGCCAGATACGCCAAATAACACCGTTTGAGCATTTGGTGCCATTTTAAAACCATTGAAGAAAGATTTTATTTATTACACACGACTTAAAGATGCTGAATTGGACACCTGGAGTCCCGAAGCCTCGTAAAATTAGCAAAGTGCACAGACAAACCTCCTACAACAAGAAAAAAAAAGCCGTTTGTGTTCAAGTCAGGTGTGTTTATTACACGCATACGCTTTTTGAGTACGTTGATAAACACAGACGAATCACATTGCCAGTACAGCTAACTTGCATTTAGTCACGCCCATAAAACTCCATGTTTACAAATGTTTTCTTAGCGCTGACTTGCAGAAAAAAAAAACACACTGGTGAATGCCGACCGATCACACTGACAGAACAGCTATTTTACACATAGTCACGCCCACAAAACTCCACATTAATGAAGGTTTCTTTAACATTGACTTCCTGCAAAACAAACGCCTTACATGCGATTTGACATTCCCGGAAGCTACCAAAACTCAAAACACGTTTCCGAAAATGTTATTAAAATTTATTTTCCCGCGCACCAACCGGCGCGCATGCACAGTACAGCTGTTTTGTATTTTTTTGTATTTCATATACGCTGGTCTTCTGCAAACAAACGTGTTGATAAACGCTGGCCAATCACGTTCACAGAACAGCTGGTTTACATTTTGTGGTCATAACAAAACACTATGTTCTAAAGTTCTGAGTACAATGAACGTCAAACAGCTAATTTGCATTTGGTCACGCCCACAAAACTCCTCGTTTACAAAAGTTTCATCAATGACGACTTTCTGCAAACAACTCCATTGATAAAAGGCGTCAAATCACATTTACGGAAAAGTTGTTTTACATTTTGTGATGCTTAAAAAAAAAAAAACTCTACATTTTACAAATGTTCCAGTAACCATAATATTTCACTGCATTTACAGAACAGCTAATTTGCGTTTTTGTCAAGTCCATGACACTCAAAATTTCCGAAAAAGTTGATTTTCTGCAAACAAGCACGTTGATGAACATTCACCAATCACTTTCACAGAACAGCTGGTTTACATTTTGGGATCCCGGCAAAAATCAGCATTTAAGAAAATCTCATTAATGTTAACTTTCCAGTGAACAAACATGTCAATAAACGCCAACAAAGCATCTTTACAGAAAAGCCCATTTGGATTACGTCACACCAAAAAAAAGTATGTATATAAAATGAGGTAAGAAAAAAAAATACAAATATACATATACTAGCCATTCTGTTGCAGTTTGATACATCACACCTGCGTTGCCTTTCAACCGATATTAGACTGCTGAAGAAGAAGAAGAACAACAACAACAACAACAAAAACGAGATCTTGAGAACACATTTAACCGTGAGTGCCTTCGTTTCCAATAAAACTTCATCCCCCGATGAGGTTTTATTGGAAATGAAAGCGCTGGCAGAAAATGAGGTCTGACAGCCGAGTGTTAGTGCTTCGATGTGGGTGATGGTGTAAGTGGATGAAGCCCAGGGTGCACTTCATTCATTTTTTACAGAAAAGTCCAGATAAACGGAAAGGTGCGTGAAAGGGCTAAAACCAGCATACGCAATTATACTTAGTCTCGTTAAATGTGTACTCACTCATACGCACACACACACACACACACATATATATTTGGTTGTCTTGAAGATGTCCACTCCAACCTTCGTCTGGCGGTGAAACGAGTATGGAGTATGGCGAGTACCGTAGCGCTTCACTTTGCTAGGAGCGATGAAGAATTCTCATCAGGGAAGGTGTTACTCAGAGGATGTGTATGAGTGAGTCAGTGTGTCTGTACAGTATGTGTGTGTGTGTAAATAATACTAATGAGCTGTTGTATCTCTCACTGTATGAGCTCACGCTAAAGTCAGATACAGAGCTTGAGTGGACGTTCGTTAACCATAGCAACGTATAAACGATCAAACGCCAGGTGTCCGGTGTTTATTTGTCGTTTTTGTTCATTTTAATGTAATGCTAAGTCGTGTTTGCGTAACGCCTGAGAGAGGATACGCGAGAAAGCGCTGAGTCGGGGCGAGAGAGGAGAACTGCCTCCTTTAGGGAATCTTTAAGGAGAATTGTTGTTGTCCTGCTCGGTCGAGAAAAGGAAACCGCAGGAGATTTGTCTTCTGAGGGGAATCGCAAGTAGAGGAAAGAACGCACACCCGCCCTCCAGCCAGCCCACACACACACACACACACACACACACACACACACACACACACCACCACCACCACCACCACCACCTAAAAAAACAACAACAGTGCCTTATACTTCCGACAGGAGGACTCTGGGATTCAGCTCGCTACACACACAGCACTGCCAGTCTGTTAGTCAGACTGGTGTGTGTGTGTGTGTGTGTGTGTGTAAACCCTGAACTCAGCACTGATTTTATAGTGTCTGTCTGTCCACATTTATGGAGCATCACAATGCAAATGACTTTTAAAGACACGCCGGCATTCTGTTTTATTATGGCTTCGGATATATATAACCTAGGAGGGTTTTTTTCAGCTAACACAGAACACAGCAAAGAAAGGTTTAATGTTAAGGCTCCAACAAGAAAATTCATCAAATTAGATGGACGTGATTTCCAGTCATGACTCAGTCTGTGATACGAGTTGTGCATGACATCACTTTACCCCACAAGTAGTGAAGCTCAGTGGTTAGACGAGCTTTTGTAATGTAGTAGCGCTGACAAATGCTGTGCTGTTTAAGTATTTTTTTTAAACCACACAAATATATTTATATTTATATCAATATGTTCTAATGTGTCGAGTCAACAAGTTGCCATCTGCGTTCGGTTCACTTCCAAGATGCAAGAAGCTGATCATAAATTGAGATGTTTCCTGATTCTCTGATATATGAAGTTCCATGATGGTCCGATCCCTGATTCGCTGACACCTGATTTGTTGATTCCTGATAACTGATTCTCTGATATCTGATTCACTGATTCTCTGATAACTGATTTGTTGATTCCTGGTAAATGATTTGTTGGTACCTGATTCCCTGACACCTGATTCTCAGATACGTGATTTGCTGATTCTCTGATACCTGATTCGTTGATTCCTGATACCTGATATGATGATTCCTGATTCTCTGATTTGCTGATACCTGATTCTCTAAAGCCTTATTTGCTGATTCTCTGATACCTGATTTGCTGATTCTCTGATACCTGATTTACTGATTCTCAGATACCTGATTTGTTGATTCCTGATTCCTTGATATCTGATTCGTTGATTCCTGATTTGTTGATTCCTGACACCTGATTCCTGATTCTCTGATACCTGATTTGCTGATACCTGATTCTCTGATACCCGAGTCACTGATTCTCTGATACCTGATTCTCTAATACCTGATTCACTGATTCTCTGATACCTGATTCACTGATTCTCTGATAGCTGATTTGCTGATACCTGATTCTCTGATACCTGATTCACTGATTCTCTGATACCTGATTTGTTGATTCCTGATTCCCTGATTTGCCGATACCTGATTCTCTGATACCTGATTCATTGATTCATGATGCCTGATTTGCTAATACCTGATTCTCTGTTACCTGACACCTAATTTTCTGATACCTGATTCACTGATACCTGATTTGCTGATTCTTTGATACCTGATTCACTGATTCCCTGATACCTGATTAGCTGATATGGGATTTCCCGATTTCCTTAAACCCAAATCACTGGCTGCCTGACGTCTGACTTCCTCACACCTGATTCACTGAGACCTGATACCCAGACAGCTGAAAATTCCCTTAAACCTGATTCCTTGATCCCCTGCTACGTGATTCCCTGATTCTCTGATTCAAATCACAAAATTACAAGGATCTCAGCCTCCTAGAGTGTGAAATAGTCAGCCAGTGGATATTAGACTCCCCTTGGAATTAAATAAAGCAGCGTTTGAAGCACAGGTGTGTGCAGAATACCATAAACAATTACATGGAGGAAAAATGGAAAACCATAATAAATGCAATACATTCATTTTAAATAATTGAAAAACTGGTGAAATACATTATTCCTTTCATACTGTAAAGCAAAATACACCACTTTATACTGTAGGTGCTGCGAAAATGCTTTCCAGTGAAGGTATGAAGTGCTCTGGGATGGAAAGAAAAACACACTCTGAGCACAGAGGCACCCCAGTTTCACAGAGTTTATTCCTGATACTCAGGAGGAACTGCAACACGAAGGTCACACACTCAGAAGGTCAGGTCAGCTCGACTACAGCAGCTGGTATTTGGATGTAATGAAAGTGTGTGTGTGTGAGAGAGAGAGAGAGAGAGAGAGAGAGAGAGAGAGAGAGAGAGAGAGAGGATTTCCACAGGACAAATCAAAGTGAGTGGAGATTCCGAATTTAGCGCCTATTCGGGGCGCAAGAAGAAAATCGACTTCTCCGTGAATCCGTTCAGGAAGAGAGCGGTGACGGGATACAACACACGATGCATGCTTTAATAGCAGTCTAACATGATTATGATCAGCTTAACAGCGCAGTTCTGATTGGTCGGAAAGTGTTTCCATACTAGCAGCTGTAATAATAGCGCAGCTACAAAAAAAAAAAAAGCTACAAAAGTATGTACGCTTTACGTAATTAGATGCTGATTTAGCGTTTATGGAAGTGTTAGTAGTTAGTGTTAGTAGCGTGACAAGCTACAGGATGTTTTTTATGCTAGAATGGAAGTGAATGTTTGTTTGTAGCTGCTGTAGTGTAAGTGATAACAGGAACTAACCTCCTTCATGGGAAAATCCTGGCAAATTATTTGTCTCTTTTTTTTTTTTTGGTCATCGTCTACTTCCATGGTCAGGTACGACTGGCTTTCATATCAGATTCGATCCATGCCCGAGCAGGCTGTACCGTGAACGGTTCCAGAACGCATGTGTTCACGCTGATCAAACTGAACCAGACTTTGGGCGCAAGTGTAATGCTGAAAATGCCGCTACGTTTTCTAACATTTCCAGGGAAGAGTTTATTGTTGGGCTGCAGGGTTTTTATTGGTTAAATCATCGTCATGATAAAGGGACCGAGCTGCTACAGTAGCATATGAACATTAAGTGTAACAGTTACGGAAGGAGTCTCCAGTCTGGCTTATTTTGTCAAGCCTGTTTTTAAAGAGACAGTGAGCCAGCAACTTTTATACTAGTTTATTATGACACAAATGATTGCATAATAGTTAAGTATGACACTCTATGTCCTGTGGTACAAGAGATCCTCTTAAACTTAAGGATTCCCTGTTTTAGAGGAATACAAGCGCAGCAGCAGGAGGAAGTGGAGCTCCTCTTACCCCATTGACGTTAATTTGTTTCTTCTAACAACACATCTTAAAATGATTCATTCCTTGTTCTACCCTTTGTAATGAACATGTATTATTCAAAAGAATAACCAAGCAGTGCTAACAGCGTTCCAGATGCCCTCCAGGCTTTAACCCATGTTTAAAACAATTATCATCATTTCATTTTGCCCCGAAGTTGGCCGACGCTGATTTTCCTTTATGCTTGACGTGAATGTCACGTTGCACTTGGGGAGGGGGTCAAACAGTCCTGCGCTGAGCGAGGCTCGATAACAGGAAGGTGTTTGCCAAAAGAACGACGCAAGGTGTGCTTTGAATGAGAACTAAAAGGGAACATGACGACTAGGCAACAGGAGTGCCATAAATTTTTTAAATGGCATCTATCTATCTATCTAGATACGAATGAAACCATTTTGTTAAGCACGTCAGTATCATTTCAGGTGGCGAGACGCCTATTGCGCAGGCGTGCACATGAGAGCAATGACGCTGCTGTTAACCTCGTGTACGCTCTTTACGCTTTAATCACCGAGGAGTTTGCACCGCTGTCGTAAAGCACCGCTCCTGGGATGCACGAGTGACACGTCTTAGTCGTTCCGGAGAGCGAGGGGAAGTGGAAGAAATGGACTACAGTGACACCATGTGGACGATCCTGCCCTGAAATTCAGTGCATATTTTATTGCCTATACATTTTAGAGTTATATATCACATCAGAAATCAGCAGGAGTTCCCAAAGCCCCGTCAGGCTCTTCAATATACCCGACTTCATTCCGATCAATTTACACTCAACACCTCAATAAGTACATGGAAGAACATGACATGACACACACACACACACATGCACACTCATACACACATTATTCATTATCATACCCAACAGACAGATAACCGGATCAGGCAGAATAAATGTGTCAAATCACTTTTTTTTTTAAGCAAGGAAGTGTGACGTCATGACATGCGTCATAGAAAAGGTCAAGAAAGAAAGAAAAAGCTGCCTTAGATTTTGCTGAGCATCAGTGTCAGGCAAATAAATAAATAAATAAATAAATAAATAAATAAATCAGTTGCCATCCCCTCCCCCTTCAAAAAAAATTTTTTAAGAAAGTTAGTGTGAATGTTAGTTAATTAAATTGATATTTAAATAGATAAATAGATTAATAAATAAATATATAGTTTTAAAGCAATTAAAGTGCTGATTATTCATTAGAAAAATATATAAATAATTATTTAAAAAACATTCTTAGAAAAAAGGGGAAATGGTAATCCCTAATAATAATAATGATGATGATGATGATGATGATGAGTTGGACAGTACTCAGAACTTAAATAACGTAATTTAAGAATATATTTATGTACTTATTGCATTTAAGAAAGAAAGAAAGAAAGAAAACTGGTATTTTTTTCTGGGGGGAAAATAACAAAGAAAAAAAAGTACCTATTGAGTGATGGATAATGAAAGCAGGAAAGCATACAAACAAATCAATAAATACATACACAAACAATAGTGACAATAAGACATGTCAGATCATCACGTAAAATGTGTATTCGAAAAAAAAATAGAAAGCAATGAATGAATAAATAACTAAGACATTTTCTTTAAAAAAGAAGAAGGTAGGCATGATAATTCCTAATCATAATAATAATAATAATAATCATAATCATAATAATAATAACAATAATAATAATAAATAGGGCAATACTCAGAACTTGTATTGAATTTCAGAAAGAAAGAACGAAAGAAACAGTGGTATTCCCTGGGGGGGGGGGTTAATAAAGCTAAAGAGTCTGCTGAGTGGTGGATGTTAACTCGGTCCGCTCTAATAAACAAACAAACAAACAAACAAACAAACAGACAGACAGGCAAAAATGTATATTAGATATAAGTTAAAAGCATGCACGAAGTGATCAGGTGTGTGTGTGTGTGTGTGTGTGTGTGTGTGTGTGTGTGTGTGTGTGCAGTGATCTGACACCGGAGGGACCCGGAGTCTCCTGCGCTGCACCCGACACACTGAAGTGCTGCTCTGTGGTCCAGAGAGAAAGTGAAACACAGTGCTGTGATGCTGTAATGGTCCATGCAACAAACAAACAAACAAAAACTTAACTTACAAAAAAAGAAAAACAAGAGCTTGAAGGAGCGCTCGAGCGTGTGTGCGCGCGCGCGTGTGTGTGCGCGCGTCCGGTGTTACCTGTGTGCGCGGCGCTCACGCGGAGCGGGAAGAGCGCGAGGAGGAGCAGGAAGCAGCGCGGGAAGAGCGCGAGCTCCATCTGGACAGCCATCCTGTCCGCGCGCGCGCTCACATGGTCGGTATGTCAGGCTCTAATCCCGGGCTCGGTCCGCTCTCTCTCACACACACACACACACACACACACACACTCCTCTTCTCGCTCCTGCTCCTTCTTTTTCCTCTTTTTCACTTCTGTCTAAAGTCGATGATTAAGTAAAAGATAAAAGAACAAAAGCACTCACACACACACACTCTCTCTCTCTCTCTCTTTCTCACACACACACACACACACACACGCGCGCACACACAGAGACAAACCGTTCCTTCCTCCAGAGTGCGGAGCTGCGCGCGCGGACCATCACATCATCATCACCACCATCATCATCATCATCATCATCAGCTCTCTCCACTGAACTCAGCACCGCTCTAGCCCCGCCCACATGCCGCCCGGATTGGACAAAGGGGGCGGGCTCAACAGGACAAGTCACGCCCAATGATTGGCACAAACCACGCCCACGATGTGCTCATTAATTTTTTTATTTTTTTTAAAATAAATGATTGATGTTGGAGGTGTTTTTGTTTTGAGGGTATTTTGTTGTCTTTCTGATATTGATTAGGTTTTAGTTTATAACTACCATGGCTTTGTGTCTGTGATTTGTTTGTTTACGTCTGACAAATTAAGAGCACTAACTATCATCTGATACTCATTTTTAACTCATATCCACTCACGAGGCGGGGTACAACCTGAATGGGGCGCCAATCCATCGCAGGCCACATACACACACGCACACACACGCTCCTGCTCATTCGTAACTACAGGCAATTTGGGAACATCAATCATCCAAATCTGCATGTCTTTGGACTCTGGGAGGAAACCTGAGTAACCAGACGAAACTCACCAAGCACGGGGAGAACATGTAAACAGACCCAAGGCGGGAATCGAACCTGGACGCTGGAAACTTTGTAAGGCGACAGTGCTAACTACCAAGCCACTGTGCCACCTTAACTCATAAACATTTTTAGTAATATATTAAATAAAACGTATAACATTGTGTTTGTTAGTTTATTTATTCGTTTACAATGTGACAAATTATGTGTGCTGATACCATACAAATTTGAGAGGCGAGTTCTTAAGGAGAAATTCTGTATTGTGAAACGCAATTTTCCATAGGAAATAACGTAAATGCAGATAATACGTTCCAGCCTTCCGAAAATATTAACAATATTACCAATTTCCCACACTATAATCATATTTTGTTAAAACATTTGGAAAAGACAAATAAAGTAAAATATGAAATAAATAGCCATTAAACCTCACTTAACCTTAATTTAAGAAAGCAGCTCCCTTTTCTTCTTGCTACCGTCCTTGATAACAAAAGCTGTAAGAAAAAAGTGATATTGATTTTAAAAAATTGTTTGTTTTTGTTTACCTGTGACACATTAAGAGCAACAGCATCTGATATTGGTTTTAAGCTCATGACAATTTTAAAATAAATATTAATTATAACATTTACCATTGTGTTTGTTTGTGATACAATTCCAGTTTTAGAGCTCTAATTTTGTCTCTAAGATGTCACTACAGTAGGTGGCGCTGCTGTTTGTAGTTTTTTCTACAAATTGTAGCCATTATTTGTCTGTTTCTTTGTCTCTTTGTTTGTATATGACATGATTCTGATTCCTGATATTTATTTTTTTAACCCAGACCCAGTTTAAAAAATAACTAAATTAGGACATAATGGATAATGACCACCTGCCTAATATTGAGTAGGTCCTCATTTTGCCCCCAAAACAGCTCTGACCTGTCCACACCTCAGCTACACTAGACCTTTGAAAATGTGTGGTATCTGGCACCAAACCGTCAGAAGAAGACTCTTTACATCCTGTAAGTTGTAACATGGAGCCTCCATGGTTCCAACTTGTTTTTTCCAGCCCATCTCACAAACGATCGATCGCATTGAGATTGACATTTGTCATGTTCCGTAAACCGTTCCTGAACAGAGTGTCAGGGTGCATTATCCTGCTGAAAGAGGACACTGCCATCTGTGAACACCGTATTCATGATACTTGGTCTGCAACAATGGTAGGATATGTGGGACGTGTCAAAGTAGCATACACATGAGAGGCAAGACCCAAGGATTCCCAGCAGAACGTCGCCCAGAGCATCACTCTGCCTTTGCTACAGTAGCTTGCCCGTTTCCCATAGTGCATCCTGGTGTCATCTCTTCCCCAGGTAAGCAACACAATTCCTCAGAACAAGCCACCTTCTTCCACTGCTATATGGTCCACTTCTGATGCTCATTTGTCCATTGCAGGAGCTTTTGGCTGTAGACATGGGTCAACTTGGGGACCCTGACTGGTCTACAGCTGCGAGACTCCATAAACAACCAACTGAAAAGCACTGTGTTTTCACTCATTTTTATTAGATTCAGCATTCACACTTTTCAGCAAATTGAGCTACAGTAGCTCTTCTATTGGATCTGACTCCACGGGCCAGCCTTCACTCACTCTATGCATCAGTAAGCCTTGGCCACCCCTGACCTACTCGTGGGTCACTGGTTTTCCTTCCTTGGAGCACTTATGATATGCCCTGACCACTGCAAGAGCAGCTGTTTTGGAGTCGAACTAGCCCAGTCATCTATACATCACAATTTGGCTAAATCCTTACCATTACCCATTTTTTCTGCTTTTAATTTCAGGGACAAAATGTTCACTTGTTACCTAACATACCCCAACAACTTCTCGATGTTATTCACTTCACCTGATAGTTGTCATAATGTATGATCAGTGTATACTATAGCATTTTTTTGTTGTTGTTGATCATGACACAGTTCCAATTTCTGAGTTCTGAGTGTCACATGATGCCACTCCTCTGAGGTTTAGTTTTTTTTTTTAATATACACTGATCAGCCACCACATTAGGATCATGGACAGATGAACAACATTGATTTAGTAAACTGGTGGCAGGATCATGGGCAGCCAAGGCTCACCCATGCCCACAGGGACCAAATGACCACAGCCTGCAATGCACTGGTCCCAGCATTCAAAGAGCCCAAGGACAGAGACCTGGCCTCCAAACTCCCCAGATCCCAATCTGATTGAGCACCAATGGGATGGAGGCCACATCCTGCAACCCAAAGCCTGCCAATGTCCTGGAGCCTGACACCACAACACACCCCCTAGAGGCCTTGTGGAATCATGTCCTGAGTGGCCAGAGCTGAACGGTGCCACAGTGGGAACACAATCCCCAGGTGGTTTCAACATTTTTTCGAGGGGTATTCCTGGCCTCAAAGGAACTACTTGTAGAAATGGCCTGAAGCAAGGTCAGGACTGTACAGAAGATGTGGCAATAACTCCCAGCCAAGTTCCTGTGATGTGCAAGTGGTGTTGGTGAATGATTGTGTGAACAGACAGAGGCATCTCTTTCTCCCTCAAGTTGATTTCCACTCACTGATGACTGCAGTGATTGCAGTGGACCCTGAGCCACCTCGGCTGGGAATCGTCATTCACGGACCTACGGCCTGTTTTAAAATGTTTGCACCGCTCAAATGTTTACTGTGCCTGAAGTCTTCTGCAAACGTCGATCATTTTTATGCCTCCATTCGCCAGAAATTCCTGTTGTGACTTGAGCTCCTACCCAGTTATTAGTTATGAGTTACCTGACTTACTGATCGATTGACATTTGAATATATTGTTAGATACTTTACCAGGATGCTTTTCTTTGTTTTTAAGGAAATATAAGAGTATCTACCTACAAGCAAATCTAGTAATTCCACAGTTTGCTTAATTACTGTTATTGATTTTAGTTTTTTTGTGTTCTTAAATTGTCATAGTAAAAGGTTGCTTGTGAAGTTGGCGTTAAGTTCCCAGGTTATAAACCAGTTGATTTACTTAAGTAATGATTACTAATTCCCCCACACACACATCCCCGACACGAGCGCTCTTACAGAGAACATGAGGATTATTAGCTTACTGCTGGAGGTGACTGCAGTAACATAATGCAGCACTGACTGAGGCCCAGAGGAGCTGAACTGATTTTAAAGTGAACAGCGCCATCTAAAGTGTGTGCAGGCATGTGCGCTCTCCCAGACTCTGCCATCTGTCTCGTCATCTCTCTCTTTATATCTTCAGTGTGTCTTTCCCGGCACTACAACCAGTCGAGCTTCACCTCTCTATATACTTTTCTTCTTTCAGTTCTCTCTCCATCTGTGTGTCTGTCTGGATCTCCTTTCATCTCTTTCAACCTTACTCCTGTTCTGTCCATCACTTCCCATCTGTTTAGTTTTTAGCCGTCCTCCCTACCCCACTCCTTTCCTTTCCTCTCTCTCTCTTTCCGCCCACCCACTCCTCTCTTTTTCATTCTCTCCTGCCTCTTTCCCACGCTATTCCTCTATTCTGTCTCTCTCCCCACCCCACACCTCTTTCCTGTCTCTCTCTCTTCTGCCCATTACACTCCTCTTTTCTGTCTCTCTCCTCCTCACCCCACTCCTGTCTGTCTCTCTTTCACACTCCACTTCTCCCTTTCCTGTCTCGCTCTTCTGCCTACTCCCCTCGTCTTTCCTCTCTTCTCCCCACTACACTCCTCTTTCCTGTCTTTCTCTTTCACAGTCCACTTTTCTTCTCTGTCCCTCCTCCCGACCACTCCTTTTTTCTGTCTCTCTCCACCCCACCACTCTCCACTTTCCGATCTCCCTCTCCTCCACCCCACTCCTTTCTTCTCTCTCTCTATTTATCCTGCGTCTTTCTCCATTGATCTCAATCTCTCCATCTGTCAGTCTCTCTCCAACCTACTCCTTTCTATTTTCATCTCTCTCTCTTTCTTGCTCTACCCCAGTTCTCTCTCTTGAACCCTCTCCACTCTACTACACTCTCTTCATCTCTCCCTCTCCAATTTCTCTCACACACTCAGTCTCTCTTTGCCCTAACTCTCTTGATCTTTATCCATTTCAATCTACCTTTCTTTTTCTTCTCCTCTTTCTTCTGCCTTTTTCCCCCTCTTCAACTCACTTTTTTTGCTTTATCTCCCTCCCTGTCGTTAGTATCGGCCTATCTTTCTAGTGTAATTCTCTCTCTTTTGCCATCCTCACCCCAATTCTCTCTGTACATAGAACCTCAGTCTCCTCAATCTCTCTCTCCCACACACACACACCTTCTATATAGGATCCAATTATGACACTTAATCATACCTAATATTCACCTCTTTTTTTTTCTTTTTTTGGAAACAAAAAACAAACCCTCAAAAGCGGCGAGTTAGGATTTGAAGAACGACAATAAACAAAACACAGATGTTTGAATATGACAGGAATGAAAAGACACACGGGCGGAGTTTACACAGTCTCTTTACTCAGTCAGAGGATCAGGGAACTGGGGAGTGTGGCTTTATACTGTATATATCGTGCACACGTCAAGCAGCGCGAGGCTCCAGACGTGTTCTAGCGCGCGTTTCCTTGCAAAATTAGGAGCGGCCATGAGCACTACTGCTGGACGTCAGACGTAAAACTACAAATCAGCGCGTGCGGGTTTGTGATGTTATCGCTAGCGTGAGGGAACAGAGAGCGCTCGTCTTTTTTATTTTTGTTAATATTGCCTTGAATAATTTTATCATCATGTTATTAATATTATTGTTATTAACTGTGATGCAGAACCAGCTGTGGCAGCGATTGTGGGCTTCCGCGGCAAACGAGCCCTGAGCAATAATTAAAAAGGAAACGAAGAAATCCTGAAAAAACCCTCCCACATCAACCCCCTATTTATTATTTATTTATTTATTTAACTTTTTTTGTTTGCTTAAGTTCATGCTGAAGATTCGAGATCCACAGAATCCTTCAATCTCTCATCTTCCCGTCGTGTGAATGCTGCGGGATTTTTCATCTCGGTGGGTCTCGGCGGTGTAACCGCGGGTCGGTGCGCATCATCTTGCATAGTTTTTGATGAAGTCCTGCACTTTGCGTCTGAAGTCGTCCTGGAGGAGACATATCAGTGTAGAAGTTAAGACAAAAAATAAATAAATAAATAAACAACGAAACACAAAACAGAAATTCGATTACATTGTACTCTGTTCACGGCTTCTCTGAGGAATTACCTTGTCCCGTAGATGGTGCTCTGCTGCGTCTATGTTCAGTGGATCATCGAAGTTAAGAAGATCCTGCGAAAAAAGAAAAAGTAAAAGATAAGTGCTTCGTTTGCGAGTGTATTTATTTTCCCTTTAAAAAAAAAAAAGATGTGTTAATTACTAAGTCCCATGTCATGCTTTGAGACACAAGAAGCCAAGACATTGCTATCTGCTCTCTTCTACATAACTGAGCCAGAGGTTGTTAGAGACGAGCTTCATCAGGGACCAGTGAGTACGATATTATCGCAATACCCAGGTGCCGATTCGATTTTGTATTGCAATTCTGTAAATATTATTCAATATTAATTGTTTTTAGGTTTTTACGATTCTTAAAACAAAATAGTTCACTCCTAGGATGCCGTGCTGCCCTGCCAGTGTGTAAATACTGTAGTTCAGAGTGCACCACCTGTAGGATTATAGAGGAACTGCAACATTTTACCACCTCCAATCCAAACACACACTATATTGCCTCAAGTATTCACTCGTCTGCCTTCACATGCATATGTATAATCCACAGGGTTTAATATGATGTTGGCCCCGCCCCCTTTGCAGCTATACTAGCTTCAACTCCTCTGGGAAGGCTTTTCACAAGGTTTAGGAGTGTGTTTATGGAAATTTTTGACCGTTCTTCCAGAAGCGCGGTTGTGAGGTCAGACACTGATGTTGGACAGAAAGGCCTGGTTTGCTGTCTCCGCTCTAATTCGTCCCAAAGGTGTTCTATCGGGTTGAGGTCAGGACTCTGTGCAAGCCAGTCAAGTTTCTCCACACCAAACTCGCTCATCCATGTCTTTTATGGAGCAGGAACTGGTGTGGGGTTGTTTTTCAGGAGTTGGACTCGTCCCCTTAGTTCCAGTGAAAGAAACTCTTAATGCTTCACCAAGACATTTTGGACAATTTCATGCTCCCAGCCTTGTGGGAACAGTTTGGGGATGGCCTCTTCCTGTTCCAACACGACTGCGCACCAGTGCACAAAGCAACCTCCATAAAGACATGGATGAGCGAGTTTGGTGTGGAAGAACTTGACGAAGTCTCTAGAAAATGTAGTGTAGTGTTGCTGTAATTAACAGGAGAAACACAATATGCCCCTCCTAATCAGACTACTTGTGTGACGCCACCAATTCCCAGCTAGGGATAGCTGCTAGTTCAGGAATTACATTTCACTAGTTACATAGAAAGCATGCAAAATACAAGGAACAAAACACACTTACGGTAAATAGTGAATTCAGCCCCCATACGACATCCTACAGAAGAAGAAGTAGAAGAAGAAGAGTGTTACAGATTAGCACGCACACAAACACATGCTCATCAGGCTACTAAGAACATATAAACCGTAAACTCCTCTGTCTGGATGTGAAAGTTCCATCTTTACGTTTGACTCGCATTGGAGACTCCTTCAATGAATTAAGGAATTAAAGTCTCCTTAAAAAGAAAATTACAAAAAAATATCATTATACATATTAGTGTTGCTCTCTTCCTACTGTAGTGTTGTCACAATACTGAAACGCTTGTTTCGAATTAGTTCATAGAATTAATTTGTAAGATGCAGCATCTAGAAAATTTTTTTGATGAGACTGACAAGATATACAATACCATGCAAAAGTCTTGACCCCCCCCATATTACATTAAATTAAATTAAATGATGTTGATTCAATTAAAGAAACTGGAACACATGTATTACTGTGACAGGCTGCAAAGTGCCTAAAGATTTAAAAACTGATAGCAACCTATGAGTTTTTAAATCAGCAATCCTCATTTCCCCTCTCGTCTGTTCCAACCTCTCGGCATTCAGCATCAGCACTATACTAATCACTGCATCTAAACACTGATATCATCTGCACCTGTTTCTCACTGGTTCATGACTTAACTTGGATTAACCTAGGATTACACATGTAAATCACTCATTGAAGCACATTCATCATTGATAACCCTTGATAAAACACGCATACTTAAAAAAAAAATGATAATAAATCCTCTATCCACGCTGTTTTTAACACCACAAAATTTTAGATAGATAGAATCTCACACACATGCCCAAGTCATGCAATTGTTTGACGCTCCCTAACCGACAGCCATAACTGTAAAGAGCTGCCGAACTGCGTTTTTGTATTTTAAGTACACATTACATTACAATATAATTCTGTGTTTATTTGTTAAGGAACAGAAGAGAGAACCTCCGCGATTGGGTAATGAGTGTCCCAATATAAATACACATTTAGGTGTTCATCTTTTTTATAACCCATTTTATAACCAATATATATCGCCACATTTCATTTCAGGTCTTCTCTTTTCTGTGGCTTCTCTTCAAGTCTTATTTCGATAAGAAATTATTTCTATTTCTAAACAAAACCAAAAAAAAGGGGGGGGGGGGGGGGGGGTTGCGTGATTTTTCTTTTAAGCTACCTGAGGCTCATATTACAAAATCACACATGCACACACAAACATACGTTACTGCAGCCTAAACAGGTCGTCCCCAACTTACGAACGAGTTCTGTTCTGTGAGAACGTTCGTAAGTCCGATTTGTTCTTAAGTCTGACAAACTGTGTCTTACACATCTTTGACACGAATGTACAATGTAAAGCATACCAATCCACTTGACTAAATCTCTGTCCCCCTTTCCCCACACTGCCATCATGTGGCCAAAAACCGTATCCACGCCTAAGGAAATCAATCTCAAATGTCAAATCTAACAATGTCTTCTCTGCGCCTTTAAATCGGAGAAATCCCAGATGCCATTTTGTCTCAGAGCGGTTTTCCACTGTATTGGACTGTGAACTCTGTTTTGTTGAAGATTTTCAAAAATTAAGATTATTCACCATCAGGACAGATTTACAGGTCAGACATTTTCTATCATCGTGCGCCCAAACTGATTAATTGAAACTGGTGAGGCCGACTCATTTCTCCTGCACCCCCACACACATACAATATACCGGACTTTAAACAGTTTATACATTCACTTACACACTGAAAATATTGTATACAATTTAAAAAATTGGTATCTAGTGAACTGCAGTGTCTATTTTTTGTACAATACACGTGAGCTACTTCTGAGATTAAACCGGAAGTAGAACCGTGGTCCATTCGTATCTACGGAAATTCGTAACTCAATGTTCGTAAGTCGGGGACTACCGGTATAGTGAATGGGAGATTTGTTTAAACTACACATTAAAGGCTTAAATTATAAAAGAAAAGATACTTTTAGTTAAACATGTATAGAACTAGAGTACCACATCTGATAAAAGTCTGCTAGAAAATCCTTACTGAGAGGCAATTGTGAATAACTGTGGGAGTATTGTACCTTTAATGTGCGTGTCGGAGCCCACCCTGTGCCATCGATCGAGTGTTCACGCAGTAAGCTGCAAAAAAGATTCAACGGTTTTACATTAAACTGAGCTGTAATTTTTCTTCAGGCTCTTGACATCACTGTCTAGGCAAGCGATAACTTTACCTCAGGCAGATTTCTCCCGTCTCTGCAATGTTTGGGTGCCATATTCTCGTCAAGCACTTCACTTTTGGAGGCTGTGGCGTTCAAAAACAGATAGAATGAAAAGCAGACCAAACATGAAGGTATCCTCCATGTTCTCAAATGTAAAATTACAAATTTACAATGAAAGCATCAGCAATTTGTTGAAATGGGAATCATAAGCTCTGCACAAGCCACCGGACCTAATTAACATTTCTACTAGGCACGGGATTCACCAGGCAGCACCCGATACGATGTCATCACGATACCCCAGTGCTTATTTTTTGCCGAAGTACCACGATTTTATAAACATCCGATTTGATATTGCATTTTTCCCAATTTTGTTAAAATTTTGTTATACAATTCGTTATTATGACCTAGAAGTCGAAAGGTTCATAGCTTAGCTTCACAACGGAATTGAACATGAGTAACTTCAAATACAAAAGTTTAACATTTAACTTCAAATTAAATTCCAAAATTTTTTTTTACTAAGCATCGCTTAGTCAAGTATTTCGGCCATTCGCAAACTTAGAAAATAATTCACCATGCATGATGCGGATGTGTGAATAGTTCAGTGAGTGCTACCTGTAGGATTATAAAGGAATGCTAGTGCTAGCAGGAATGGTATCGGCAATGATCAGCAAAAACTTTATAAATTACTAAAAAGCATTTGATCGCATATCAAGCCCATTTTTTAAAGATGGCGAGCACAAACTTTTAGTTGGTTGTGATAATCCCGCCCCCAGCCCCTGACGTAAGCGCCTCGTTGTTCTAGCCTAGCAAAGTGTTGGTGCTGCCATGGAAACGATTACTCCGTCTGAGGGCCGGTGCTTTGGGTGTTGGAAGAAAAAGAACTGGTTCGAAATCGGTCACCGGCTCCAGAACCGGCTTGGTGGTAAAAAATGTAAAATTAATCTGTTTTTGGATTTAGATTTTGGAGAAAAAGGCAGATCAGAAGCTTTTTAACTTGCGCGAATTTTGTTAATGTGATGCCAAAAAAATAAGGTTCTGTTGCGCCACTTGTGCACTCGCCACCGGATCGGTTATATCAGAGGCTCCTAAAGTGGCTCTATGAAGAGTGGATGTCATGCCACGTTCAGACAAAATCTTGGACAAGACCATCGACTTGGCCACGAACTTAGGACCAGTCTACAAACCCTGGATGTTTATAAGGCTGCATTTTGTACCGTATCGTGTTAGCAGCAATTCGTATGGGTATTTGTGACCGCTGCTTTGCATAACCTCGATCATAACTTCCACCATGTTAAAAATAATTATCAAATCAAAAATCAACAAAAAAATCTAAATATGTGCATCGGCTGGTACTTACCACCATGTTATATGCTTCAGGAACATCTATTTCAAATTGAAACTTTCCTCCCTGATAATATCCTTCATCTGGATAGAAAAATAAATAAATACATGTAAAATAATCGATGAGCACTTGTTTTCCAACTATGAAACCACCAGACACTATACAGCTCACAATATACTTCAAAATCAATAACTTCCATTCACTGTGTAAATCCAGCCATCCTGAAGCTGGTTACGAGTTCCGTTACGAGTCCTAGAGGACGAACACTAACAACACTAAAGGATTAGCATCAACCAAAAACTAGGTCAGGTTTACCTGGAGAAATGGTGAGCTGAAAGTGATGGAGTTTATTCACATCAGGAAACAGGACCTTACAGGTATCTACAGCGAGAATAAGACTTGATTTTACTGATGTACAGAGTATGGCTGTTTTTTTTTGTCTTTGTTTTTTTTCCCCCCTCTGGTGCGGCACTTATAAAAATGCAAATTACACCACATGAGTCATTAAAACAAGAGACCTGCTTTGAAAAGGGGTGAAATCTGGGGAAAATTGCTTTTCTATATTGTTTTCATAAACCACCAAAAGCCAAGTACTGTTTTCAAAGCAAGCAATTAGACCTTTGCACTGCTGCTGTGGAATATGACATGGTATGTGTAATATCAAACCATCGACATTGAAAATGTAAAAAGGGTTGTATGTGAAAGTAGTTTTAAAAAAAAAAGAGAAAGAAAGTCAGTGCTCGCAAGCAGCTGAAAGTGCGGGAGGAGTAAAAGACAGAGAAAAAAATCTGAAAAAAACGGTGGAGGTGAAGATCTAGAATCTAAACAGGGTCAAACAAAATGTAAAAATACAAAGAAAGAAAGAAATAATTAAATAATGACACTGGGAAAGAAAGCTAAGGTGTCCTGGTGTAAAAGACATAATGGAATTGAGCGACTGTGAGGCTTTACAGGTGTGTATCTAGACATGGTAGTGGAGGATTTATCAGTTGCCAAAGGCACAAGAGCCCTACCGGCTGGAATTGAAGTCTGGCTGGTCCTCAAATTCTTCTTATGGTTCCTTTAGCCATTTAAAGTGAAGTGCAAGTTGAGGACTTTTGGATTTGGCGAGTTCAAACCTTAGCCTTCGTACAAGAACTTCTAGACAGCAGAAGGTTGGGGTCATGAGGGCTCACAACCTTGCTGGAGGGAGCAACACTTCAGGCAGAATTTCAACCTGAAACAGGTGTCGCCGACTGTCTTTCTGCTACATCATAACCCCTTGAAAAACTACGAGCCAGGACAATAAGCTCATTGGTGGCCAGATGACCCCACCATAATCCTGTGGTTCAAACACAGATTTTCTATAAAGGTCATACCAGCAATTGGTGCAAACCAAATTGGTTGACCTTGCAGTGGTCTAAAAAGATACTGGACCATGATTAAAGTCACAAGGACCTCCCTTTTGTTGATTGATGGGCCTTTCCCTGGTTGATGGCCCTATATAACATGACCTACAACGCCAACTGGCTTTCCCCTCAAAACCACCTGCTCATTCATTATATTCAAGGCTAAATCTGAGCTGCTCCAAACAGGTCATTTCCATGCATGTTCTCCCGGTTGACCTTCCCACTGTCTAGGTTTTACAAGTGGTGGCAGTTTGGCAGGAATCTCTGAACACCCTTCCAGTGAGATCTAATGTGGGGTTATCTCTCATAACATTGTGGAATACTTAATCAGGTGATATATTACCATAGCTGGTGATAAGAAAAGGTGGGCTAGAGTGCTAGTTTTGCGTTTAATTGTCACTCTCCGGATGACCGCCATTTGGAAGGAACTTGAACCACGGGTTTGGGGTAAATAGTTGTTGATGTTTGTCTTGCGGCTGCTTTCACCACAGCGGACCATCTGATCCGTACACAACTTGGCACAGGTTTTACACTTCCTGACACAACCGTACCATTTTTATCTGGGCTTGGGACCGGCACTGCATCCAGTGGCTGGGGTTTGGTTACTGGGTAGGAACTAGACCCAGACTTTCACATGGCAGGCAAGAAACCTACCACTGAGCCCCCAATGCCCCTTGTTGCTCCGATAAGAGTATTTAATGCAAAAATTATGGTCATTTCAAGACTTGGTTAAGGGTGAAATTTATAATTAGCATTCTGTAGTTTACTTGCTTTTATGTGTGAAGCACAGCTGGGTATTTGAAGTTACTCCAAATCATGCAAACTACTTTGAATTTTGTCTTTATTTGTGTTAGCTCAGCTACTGAAAAGCCCTTGCTGTATCGCTGTCGGCTAGACACATAAACCATATTCTGACTTGTTTGTAAATCACTTTGGAGAAAAGTGCTTGGCAAATGAATAAATATAAATGGAAATGAATGGGTTTACTCACTAGGAAGATTCGCCTCGAGGTCTGCAACTTCTGCACATAGAAATCAAAGCGGAGAGGATTAATTTCAGTCATGTGCAACAAAACAGATCGCTGTTAAAACTGGGGAGGGGGTTTATAAGCTTCTGGGTAAACACAAATTATCTTCATAGTCAAAGAATGAGGAGCTTGAATTAAACACCACTTAGCAGAACTGCATTACACAAGATGCTTATAAAGATACGGGTAATTTGAACAATTTTTGGCGTCGCTGTGTGCATTGGAAGCAACTGCTAATGCTGTTATGGAGTCTGCTCATCTGTAGATGGTATAAATAGAGCTCCTTTTTCTAGACAACACTTGATACACGCACAATGTAACTCAAGCTGATGGAGCCACATGGGTCCGACTACTTCGCCACTGACTCACAATAGTCATGATATTTCCTTGTCTACCTTTTAGCATAGGTTATAATATAATCTTTGCCTGTTATGTTGCTTAGTAACCTAAGCTTAGACCATCTTTAAATAGACAAACTGTATTTATCGCTGCTGATCCAATGGGATGCCGTTGCGAGGTGGAAAAAAAATAAATAAATTTCATATAGTTTTGAGTAGAAAGGTTTTTTCTGTTGTCGTCGTCTGTCTGATGAAATTCACAATGCTGAAAAAAAACTATTTTTTAAAAATGTTTAATTCCATTAAAGACAATTCTAGGTTTTTCTTTGCTTTTTCTTCTCTCTCTGCTTTATCTTTCTTGGCCTTTTCCTTCTTTCTTTCTTTCATCTCATGCCTCATCAAAAATCCTGTTTCCTTTCCATTATGTATATTTCTCTTTTTCCCCCTTCTTTTTTACCTGATTTTTTCCTTCTTCTTCTCCCTTTCCATCTTTATTTCCTCTTCCTGGTGATTCTTCCCATATTTCTTTCCCTCCAAGCTTTTCATTTCTCTCTCCCTCGTTCATTTAACTGATTTCCCCCTTTTTCCCCCTTCTTTCTTTCATTTGTCCTTTCTTTTTTTCAAAAAAAAAATGTTTCTCTAATTTCTCATATTTCTTTTTTTTTTTCCTTTTTTCATTTCCACTTCTAATTTCTCTTTCCTGTTAATTCAGTTTCTTATTTTTTTTTACCACTTTTGATTTATTCCTTTTCCTTTCTTTCTGCCTTCTTCCTACTCTCTCCCCTTTTTCCTCCTCTCTATTTCAACTACATTTCACAGAGGCAAGGTTAAAAAGTAAACCTCATTTTAGAGAATTTTTTTTTCTCCAATCGATCCCAATTGTTTTTCTTTTACCGATTCACTGACTCGAGACAGTGAACCGTAAGCTCCCACCCTACAGCTCTGGAGTCAGTTCAGTTTGGGTTTAGAGGCTCAGAGAGTGGACTTTACAGACGGTACCTTTAATAAGGAGACGGTCTCGTATGGACACTCTGTGCGAGGCATCATTGGAGCCTGAAGCCGTTCTGCTCATCCCCTCCTCCTTCTTCAGCTTACTTGCCAGCGTCAGCATTGCTGACCCTCACACACACACACACACACCTGCAAAGAGAGGATTTAAACATACTGTGACATCAGGAGTAATGAGAGAGATTCTCTCTCGCTTTTGTCTCTCATTCCCTTGCTTTTCTCTCACTCACTTCTCATTCTGTCTCTCTCACTCTGTCCCTCATTTTGTCTCTCGCGCTCTCATTGTCTGTTTAGTTCAGTTCAGCATTGTTTTATTGCTTTATTGTAAAAAAAATTACACTGGAGCCAAAGCAATTATAGATATTTGATTACAAGTAAAATCAGAATTTATAAGCCTATATAAACATTAAATATGAAAGTCTCTCATCTCTCAACATCTGTCTTTCACTTTGTCCTCAACTCTATATCTCTGTCACTCTCGCGCACACACTCAGTATCTCTCTCACTCCGTCTTAAAGACTTCCGTTTAGCTCTCCACCTCTCACTTATTCTTCCTCTCACTCTATCTCTCAGTCTTTCAATCTCTTACGCTATCACTCTGTCGCACCATCTCTGCATCTATCTCTCCGCCTATCTTTCCCTGTCTCTCTCTCCAACTAGCTCTCACTCAATCTCTCTCACTTTATCGCAGCATCTCTCATTCTATCTCTGTCTATTTCTCCATCTAGCTCTCGTCTCTGTCTCTCACTCACGCAGTCTCTCACTGTCTATCACACTACCGCTTTATCTCCCTCAGTCGCTCCATCTCTCACTCTGTCGCTCACTCAGTCAGCTCAGTTCAGGTCAGGAGTGCTTTATTGGCACAAACATTAAAAATCACAATGTTGCCAAAGCAATTTTAAAAAGTTGATAACATTACAGTTGATATATAAATAACACGTTCAGTATCACCATCATTTATTTATGTACACATACACACTGATTAGCCTCGTTTCCTTTGAGTAAGGATGAGGAGAGTGAGGATCTGCTCGACTTTGATCAAAGAGCAAGATTGTGGTGTCTAGATGTCTGGATTGTAACGTTCTGGCTGATCAATATAAACATGGCAAACGCATCGAAAAAATAAAATAAAACCTCATAAGTAAACACTAAATGATCTGAACATTAATGATGTTTGATTATAATTAGTTGTGATTAGTTATGTTCAGGGTATGTGCTCTCTTTGTCTCAATAGTCCATCAACAGGAGCTTTACATCAGTTTCATGTCAGAGTTGTTGTTGTTTACACGACTATGGAGTTACTTTGTGTCAAATTACAACATGCCCACATTCATGTCCAACTTCCTTCATTTCGCCTTTCTTTCCTCCCTCGTTCCTTCCTCTCTTTCCTTCTACACTCCTCCTCTGACTCCTCCTTTCACATTCCCATGTGTCCCTGCTTTCTTTCTTTCTTTATTAATTCCTACATTTCTCTCCTTCACCTCCCCTTACTACTTCCCTCCTTTCTTTCAGCTTGTTTATCTTTCTCTCTTTCACTCTATTTTCTCTTTCATTTCTCCCCCCCGTTCGGTCATTTCTTTTACTTTACCATTTCTCCCTCTTTCATTCTTCCCTAGCTCTCTCTCTTTTCTGTTTCTTTCATCCCCTCTCATCGGTCCTTATTTTGTGAATATTCTAGGAGGAGCTGAAGGGTGGAGGTAAAAATAAAAACACCTAGTGCAACCTAGCAGGATAAATGAATACTACTATCAAGCTTTACATTTTACAATAACTAACCTTCAAGATGGCACTAGCTGTTTTTATTTTATATTTTGCTCCTCACTCCTCCCAGAGCTGCAGTGAGGACTGTGCATTTCGATTGCAAGATCCTAGTGTTTTTGTTCTTTTTGGGGTCCCCAAAGGATTTGTTTATATTTGCACCAGGCGGTCAAACTAAGAATATAATTACAGTTAAACCCTGGATTGTGAGGATAATTCATTCCGGAAGCATGCTTGTATATCAAAGCAAAATTTCCCCATAAGAAATAATGTACACTCAGATGATTTGTGCCACAGCCCAAAATATTCATATAAAAATGATTAATACAAAATGTAAAGTAAAAATAAAACAAATTACCCTGAACTTCACCTTCTATTTCACCAAGAATCGTGGCTGAAGTAAGGTGGGAGAGCCTAGGAGAAGGCAGGGGGCTACTGTGTAGGACGACTTTCACACCTACAGAAACCTCTCTAACAGTAAACACTACAAGCACGCACAGATGTTGACTATACGAGTGATGAACGCGTGCTGAGTCTCCCCTAGTCTCAAGATGATTAACCATAATTCTGTATCGCGTGTGAGATAAGAACCATTATTAGTTGTGATCACGTGATGCTGGGCAGACAAATCGCACGCGTACTACTCGTATGTCAAGACCTTGCTCGCTTATTACGTTAAAAAAAACATTTATTTAGCTTGTCTTGCAGAACAAGGTACTCGCAATCCAAGGTTTCACTGTACATTTATTTGTACAAGTATTTCTGGAAACATTTTTAATTGCAGGCCTTGAAACCCTTTCCTGAAATTAAAATTGTTAGTGATAAAATACATGGAAATATAAAATGTACACAGTGTTCTTTATCTTTTGATTACAAGATTGAAACTATGAAAAACTGTAAACATTTTTATGAATTTTTTTTAATTTTGTTTAGTTTTCTTTCCACTGTATTTCTGTCTTCGCTCATTACTCTTTCCTTCCTCACGCTTCCTTCTTTTTCTTCATCATCTTCTGGAGAAAAAAAAAAAACCCTGAAAGCTCCACTTAAAAACGTGAACATGATTAGGAACAGAATTAGGGAACTTACACGAGTCTATATAAATAAAAGGAGTGTTTAGTCTGTACATTGGGTCAGAACTTGCTCTTTCAATATCTTTACAATTCATACAGAAACCAGTCTCAGAAAAAAATATTTCTGTACGTCTGTCTGTCCAGCCATATTTTGCTACATCATCATACAAAATTGTCTGGACAGCATTTAATGAAACTGTTGCAGTACTTGGATATCTGCCTGAAGTTTAATCTGAACCATAAGTCAAATCTAAATGTTGAGTAAAAGCGACGTTATAAACAGTTATGTGTGGGATTTAATAATCTAACACCTGCACCAATAGAGATTAATTAGAAAAGATAAACTGAATATTTTTACTGGGATTAGTTCATATTGAAGTGGTTTAAGTGAGTTTTTAACGCGCTGGAGTCGTTTTAAGACAAAACTTCACCTTTATCCGATCTGTGATTCTCTCTCCGATTACCGAACAGGGAGTGTATTTGTCTGACCACCAAAGGAGTACAACTTACAATGGGAATGAGTACAAGGTGTAAGATACTCAACCTTACAGATCTTACATTAAAGATCAGCAGATTATTATTAGATTTAACCTTTTAACTGTTTCTACACACTCTGACACATCAATGACAGGAACTTCGGTTAGTGTGATGTACAAGTATGACACAGCACTTCTGTTCCACGACTTTCTTCTCTTTTTACTCAACATTAAACCGACTTGTTGACATTTTGACAGGTCGCTGCCACAGCTTTACCGGTTAGCACAGCTTTAATCCATTTCCTGTCCTACACAAATAACCAACAGCGTAAAACCGAATGTATTTCTCACTAAATCACAGAATCCGAGAAAGAAAAAAATAACTCGTTGTAACGCTTTATAACTAACGAGCTGTTAGCTTACCTTAGCTCCTTTAGCTTGCTGCTACAGACAGTGTCCGTGGTACACCATCATTCAGCCCGCAAACAAATCAGCCCCGGCTTTTACAAAGTTTTTACCATTTAACAAAAATAACGCTTTTGGATATTTCCTTTAATATAACAAATAAATAAATACAGGAAAACCCCCGACGCTTTAACTTCCCTAAAACACCTCCGGCTGGTGTTAATAGCGGAAGCGGTGCACCAGGTGCACTACCGAGAGCGCTCCGACTGGAAACTCACAGCGCGACCGTTCGTTCCGGTGTGCCGTTTTCGATCCAACACGTCATACTATACAAGGGTGTGTTTTTTTTTTTTTTTAATATGTTTTAGGTTTTTGTTTTAAGGTATTACAAGAATATAACAATTATTAACTCGAGCAACAAAGCGTTTAATAGGCGTCATATTATATATATTTTTAAATGCATTACAGCTGTGATACATGATTTAACCAGCAGGTGGCACTACGGATCAGGTTCCCAAAATGGCTGAGGGAATTTTGTTTGTTTGTTTGTTTGTTTTAATTTCAAATGCGCCTTGTTTAATTCGTATAAAACTTATCTAAATTTTATGAATTAATTGTTGTTAATTAATTCTTAAAAGACCATAAGTGATGTCTTTATTTCTTTTTGTCCCTCCTGTCTTTACCTCATTATGTTTACCTCACAATTTCTTTCTTTTCTTGCTTTTTTCCATTGTTTTCATTACTTCTATAATTTTGTCTTTTTTAGGGCCCCAAACACTGCTTCAATTTCAATTTATTTATTTCTATAGTGCTTTTTTAACAATGACATCAGCCCGATTACATGGCTGATGTCATTTTAAATGGCCCTCTTGTACTTCTAAGGATTTTTTTTCAGGTCCCTTTTGGAAACTTTCTCAAAGGGTCATGAAAATCAGCACGCAGCCTGGAAGACGTTCTAATGTCCGCAGATTCCAGGCTGCCATCGTCTCCTTTACTGGAGATTTTGCTGCACAGCTCGCACACACTTGCACGTATGCACATGAAACCTGGTTCGCATTTAGATCTTATTGAGTTGAAGAGTTTTTGCTGTGCATGTCATGATGAGGCTCTACTCGACAGGAAGTCAATAACTAATAATAATAACAATAGCTTGGCTAATAACTCTCTGACTGAAAAAAGCACACAGGTTGTGCAGGGTGCAGCTGCTTGGCCCCGATCATTGTCGTTTTCTATAGTTTCTTTCTTTTTTTTCGTTCTTTCTCTTGATCCTCCCTCCTTTTTTTTGTCTTTGTTTTTCTCTACCCTTATTTCATTTACTCTTTTAATAAATTAAATAATTCTTCTGCATTCTTTTTTCCCCAATGTTTAGCATTTTTTCTGGTTCATTTCCTCTTTTTTATTGCCCTTGTTTCTCTTATTTCATATCTTCTTTCCCTCTCTTTCTCACTTATTTTCCATTGATGAAATGATTGCTTGTCCCTTTGATTAATTTTATCCTTCCTATTTTCTTGCCGTTTTCTTAGACTATAATTCTTTTCTTATTATTATCGCTTGCTCGCTTTGTTTTTCTCATCCCTTCTAACTTTTTTCTTCCTATCTTCCTTGCACTTTCATGACTTAAACAGCAGGTGGCACTATGGGACTATATAGTACTTCCTAATCAATTTCTATCATTCTTTCTTTCTTTACTCGACTCTTTTTTCATTCACTCATTTATTTATTGATTGAATTATTGAATTCCCCTGCATTCTTTCCCCCCCTCATGTTATAAAAATGTTGGTTCATTAGCTCTTTCTTGATTCCCTTGTTTCTCTTTTTTCTCTCCCTTCTGTAATTTGTCTGTCACTTTTCTGATTTTGCATTAAATTTTCAAATCTTCGTTTCTTTCTTCCTTTCTTGCTCTTGTTTGTGTTTCCCTTCCATCTTTCTTACTCTTGGCTTATTTACTAATATATGAATATGTCTAATTGATCTAAAACAAAAACAAAAAACTAATAATAATTCCCCAGAATTCTTTTTTTTTTCATGTTTTGCCTTTTCTTAGTTTATTTGCTCTTTATTTCCTTGTTTCATTTCTCTTTCCTTGCATTATTTGTCTCTCACTTTATTGTTTTTTTCATTGTTTCATCCCCTTCTTTCTTTCTTTCTTTTTTCTTCTTTTCTTAATTTTTTCCTTTCATTCTCATTCAGCAGACTTAAATCAGCAGGTGGCGCTATGAGACTCTTAATAATGCTTCCAAAATTTCACATACAACTTGTTTAATTTGTATAAAACTCCTTTCAGTTTGTGGTTCGAGGTGGATTTTCGTGTTTGTACTTTCTTCCATGAACCCGATCCTTGTCATCATCATCATCATCATCATCATCCAGTACAAATATCAAACTGGAGAAATTGTTCTGGTCTTCCAGGTGTTCCTGATGTTTAATGGTCAGATTGTCAGAGACGAGTTTTCCATAAATCAGCGAGTCTGGTGTGACAGAGAGCTCAGAGCGAGAGTTTTAACTATTCCACACTGACTCGTCTCGTCTATAAGCTCATCCATCAAGCTAGCTTCAATGTTGACACTTAGTACTGAAGGCTCATGGGATGTTAAAATACATTTATTTCTCTCTTTCTCACACACACATGCATTACCTGATTACGGTCTACACCACACACTTCACCAATGCCTGAACAAGTTGGCAGACGATGTCATTTCCACTGCTCTTCATTCAGCCCTCACTCAAACGGACAACAAAACACCACGTACATAAGAATGTTGTTCATTGATCATTAACTCCCGTCCATTGTCCGCTACGCTGATCTCCTGGCTCCATGACTTGGACGTCACCACTTCTATATTCTGGACGTCCTGTAAGGTTGGACAATGACATGTCCTCTATCCTCATTCTGAACACTGGCGTCCCACAGGGTTGCGTCCTGAGGCCGCTGCTCCCTGCTCCCCACATAACTGCGTGTCTCTGCATAACTCCAGCATCTTCATTTAGTATGCAGACGATACACACAGTGGCGGGACACAAATCACAAAAACGATGAGTCGTCCTACAGGGAGGAGATCCAGAGCCAGAGTTCTTTCAATAGTCTCATCCTCAACACCAAGAAAGACAAAGAGCTTATTGGGTGTTTCCAGAAATCGAAAAGAAGGACAATCTCCCGTCCGCAGCCACAGGACCGAAGCAGAACGTGCTTCAAGTTCCGGGTGTCCACTTTTCTCAAGCTTACACTTCAACTCTGGTTAGGAAAAAGCAATAATAGCACCTTTCCTTCCTGAGGAGACTAAAGAAATGTCAATATCTCTCTCCAGATCCTAATAAGCATCAACTGCTACTATTGGGTATAGTGTTTTGCAGTGTATAGTTTGTGTAGTGTGTACAGTGTTATGAATAGTGTATGGCTATTTAGTGTGTATTGTGTTTTTTAGTGTCTTGTGTATTGTGGTGTATTGTGTTGCACCGTGAGTTTTTGCGCTGTGCGGAATGTACAGTCTTATCTTGTGTATACTTGTGTAGTGTGTGTTGTGCTTTGCATAACGCTTCAGTGTGTATTAAATTTGGGACAGTGTTTCATTGGGTGGAGTGTATTGTGTTTCGCAGTGTGTAGACGTGTGGTTTGTGTTGCGTTTTGTACAACGTGCAGTCGTGTAGTGTGTAGTTTTGTAGCGTGTACAATGTGTAGTTATTTGGTGCGTATTGTGCGGGTCGCTGTGTAGTATGTGTTGTTCTTTTTGTTTGTTTGTGTTTTTTCAGTGTGGAGCTTTGTAGTGTGTACAGTGTTATGTATAATTGTTTAGCGTGTGTTGTGTTTTGCGCAGTGTGCAGTGTATTTGTTGTGTATTGTGTTTTGAGGTGGGCAGAATGTACAGGGTTTTTTTTGTTTGTTTGTTTGTTTGTTTGTTTGTTTGTTTGTTGTTTTGCACAGTGTATAGTTGTGTAATTGTGTATTTTTTATTTTTTTTTGCAATTTATAGATATTTAGTGTGCATTGAGTTCTGAACAGTTGTGTAGTTTGTATTTTGTTATGCACAGTGAGTGTGTAGTGTGTGTTGTGTTTTACATTGCGTCGTGTGTATTGTGATTTCAGTTTGTGTTGTGTTTGTTTTGTTTTCCGAACATATGGTCTGTATGTTTTGTGTTTTTCACAGTGCATGGTTGTGTACTGTGTGTTGTGTTTTGCACAGTGTGTAGTGTGTATTGATCTTTGGCAGATCGATGCACACTAGTGTATTGATCTAGTGTGTAAATCACTACTCTAGTGAAGTAGTGCTGTGTAGAGTTGGTTTTGTTTGTTTGTTTGTTTTGTTTAGGGTTTTTTGTGTTTTGCATATTGTGTAGTTGAGGGGTTTGTATTTTGTTTGTTTGTTTGTTTGTTTGTTTGTTTGTGTTTTTCACGGTGCACATTTATTGATTTGCACAGTGTGTACTGTAGCTGATGTACTGTGATGTGTTCTGTGTTTTGCTCTGTGTGTAGTTGTGTAGTGTGTACTGTATTTTGCATTGTGTAATCGTCTCGTGTTTTTAGTGTTTTACAAGTTGCATGGTTTTGTAATGTCTAGTTGTGTTTTGCACAGTTTTTTGGTGTTTTATTGTATTTCGCATGTAGTAGTCACGTTGTGTGTTGTTGTGTTTTGCAGTGTGTAGTCATGTGTTGTGTGTTGTGCTTTGCACAGTGTGTAGTTGTGTAGTCATGTAATCTTTGTGTCATTTTCTTTATATACTTATTTTGTGTTTTTTTGCACAGCGTGCTCATCTCAAACACAGTGCAATTTCCTGTAAGGCTTCTCCACGCACGTTTTCTGTAAATAAAAGCTGATGGAACAGATCAGATCAGGTGGTCGCTGCCTTCTATACACGACTAAACATGAAAAAAACTGTGTGTGTGTGTGTGTGTGTGTGTGTGTGGGTGTGTGATTGATGTAGTTTGTCAGTGTCTGGTGTTCAACTGTCATTCGATTTATTGTTCTTCTGATGTAAGGTGTCATGGAACAAAAGGTTGTGTGTGTGTGTGTGTGAGTGTGTGTGTGTCTCCAGTTCTCACTGACACAGGAGCAGCCACAGTATCATAAACTCCGTGTGCAGCGTTACCGACACGGAGACGCAGCCGCATGTGAAATGAGCGCTATCGATCGGCCATCGATTCCGAGAGGCTTTTCTTTTTCCCCGTCTTTCTCCGCGGGTCTCTCCAGATTAGCGTGCTTAATGAGCGTGCACGAGGGTTAAACACACATTTTCAGGAAGTACTCACCCACCCCGACTCCTCCGGCTTCCTGAGCGACGATGAGGAGCAACATCCGCGCTCGGAGCTGCACAATAACAACGTAAAAATATCTTTAAATAAATGGTAGGGTTTTAAAAAAAATTTTTTTTTTTTTTAATATACTTTCAGTTCAAACGTCTGGACGAAATCTTCGCTTGAATCTTTGAATCCAGAGCTGACGTTTTGAGCACTCGGCAAAATATTATATTCATTTATTTAAGTGTGTAATTTAATCTCAGTATAAACGCAGCTGGTCTGTGAAGCCCTCAGAGGTTTGTTAGAGAACATTAGTGAACGAACAGCATCAGAAAGCCCGAGGAACACACCAGCCAGGTCAGGGAGAAAGTAGTGGAGAAGTTTAAAGCAGGGTTAAGTTATAAAATATATATATCCCAAGCTTCGGACATCTCACGGAGCGCTGTTCGATCCATCATCTGAAAATGAAAAGAGTAACTGCAAACCTACCAAGACATGGACGTCCACCTAAACTGACAGACCGGGCGTGGAGCTCATTAATCAGAGAAGCAGCCAAGAGGCCCAGGGTAACGCTGGAGGAGCTGCAGAGATCCACAGCTCAGGTGGGAGGATCTGTCCACAGGACAACACTCCAAAAATCTGCCCTTTATGGAAGAGTAGCAAGAAGAAAGCCGTTGTTGTAAGAAAGCGAGTTTGAAGTTCATGTCGCAGGGACACAGCAACATTTGCAAGGTTTGGCCTAAATGCAAGCTAACTAACACTGCACATCATCCTAAACTTTGGAACATGTTTGCTTTGGGGATGTTTTTCTTTAGCAGCGACAGGGAAGCTGGTCAGAGTTGATGGGAAGATGGATGGAGCAGAAAACCTGTCAGAGTCTGTACAAGACTTCACCTTCCAGCCAGAGCTACAATGGAATGGTTTAGATCTAAGCATATTCAAGTGTTAGAACCAGGGGCGGATCTACCGGGGTGACACGGGGTGGCAGTTGCCACCCTAAGAAAAAGCCTTGCCACCCCATTTGCCAGTGTCTAGTGTTTACTAGTGTCCTAGTGTTCTAAAAATAAAAGTTTTTTTTTTTTTTTATGTATCTGATGTTCCAATCAAGATATCAGGTTCAAGTCAATCACAACCTTTATTTCATTTTTTATAGGACAATGTAAAAATGTGCACCATTTTTTTTTGTGTACAGTATACACCGAATAAGAATAGCGTTCCTTGAATCCACAAAAACCATGCAAGGATGCTTGCTTCAGTCTTACCACCCCTCATAATTTTAACGCCACCCCCTTGCCACCCCATGAATAATTTTCTAGATCCGCCCCTGGTTAGAACGGTCTAGTAAAAGTCCAGACCTAAACCCAATTAAGAAAATGAAATTTGGAATACTTGAAAAAGTGCTGTTCACAGATGCTCTCCATCCAATCTAACTGAGCTTGAGCTATTTTGTAAGGCAACATTGGGCAGAAATGTCACCCTCTAGATGTGCAAAGCTGGTAGAGACACACCCCAAAAGACTTTATTTGCAACAAAAGGTGGTTATTTTGCAGTATTGACTTGGGGGGACTAAAAACAAACACATTTGTAAAAAAAAAAAAAAAAAAAAAAAATCTTGAAAACCATTTATAACGTTTCCTTCCACTTCACAGTTATGTAGCACTTTGTGTTGGTCTGTCACATATAATTCCAATAAAAAACATTTATGTTTGGGGTTTTAACGTGACAGAATGTAGAAAGGTTCAAGGCATTCAGTATAAATACTTCTGCAAGAAACTTTATATAAAATAATAACTAAATTATAACAAATGATAATAAATATTACTTCTTTTTACATTTATATTTGTGATAGTGTTTAGAAAATTCATAAATTCATGAATTCTTTCATGGTTTATTCTCCTCATATTTCGGGATAAAAATTGAAAACTACTTTCACCTGGTTAATCATACTACGGTCGCTAACCGTTGGTCACCAGCTGCGCCAGTCGCGGTTAGTTAGTTCCTCCAGGAACATTGCGGAAGGATGTGTGTGGGCGGAGCAAAATAACTGTCTAAATAAACAAACAAATCCTAATCTGTTGATGATAAATTTGTGTTTGAGCAACTGTCCTATAAAAGCGATATCAGCACGGCCATGCTATATCCAGCGCAAGAGCACGACCTCTAACGTGCTGATAATCCTACAGTGTAATGAAGCTCTGCCGACGTTTCTGCTAATATCATAATGTTAATTATTTTCCCATTAGAGCGCATCACGAAATGTTTTGTTCGGCTACAGCGATTACAGCGAGACAAGATTGCGTCTCATTTGCGTTCACGTCAAGCTATTTTATTATGACTTGGTTTTTGGCTCCGCCCCCTTCCTTATCCTGGTTTCCCTGATCTCCCGGTTCGGCCATCTGTCTCTTTTGTGCCCTTTTTTCGTCTGCCAAGCGCCATCGCGCGTTTGCGTCCATGTGAACGGGCTGTTGCCATAGAAACGCTAACATCCCAGAATGTACAGTAGCGAGCGATCAGCCTCGCCATCATACACCATGGTAGAAGCAATGTAGCATTTCAGCCTCGCTCGTACTCGACAAACTCTACGGTGGCTTGGCACAAATCCCCGCTCTGATACCGAGGTCAGCGTTCTGTTATTCTTTCAGTGTGCTAGCGCTCCGGAGATCCGTCAATAATTAAGGAGGTCTTTGATTTCCTCTCAGACACCTTCGGATTTAACTTCAGTTCATTCCAGTTCCGGGTGCACGTACAGAAAAGATAGAAGTTTGGAACCAGTAGGAGGAAAACAGCATGGCGCTGTGGAAATGTCCAACTACAGTATCAGCTTTGTGACTGGGTTCCTAGCTTTCTTCCAAATCTTCTCCTTTAAACGTTAATGCCCTTTTTAATTAACCCCTGGCTCGTTCGGTTCGATCAGCTGTTTAATTAGTCGCTAAATAATTAAAACCCGCTCAATATAAAGTAGTTTGTATTGTTCTGCTGGTGGAATACAGACATATAGTCAAAATGTTTTAATAATAATAAGCATCTTTTCTTTTGACTTGTACCATAGTGCTAATTAATTCCTGATTCTGATTGGGTTCTTTTTCACGGGAGGGATGAAACTCTTACATGTTGGTTATTTTCCCATAACATTATGCGCTGAGATGTTTTATTTTCTCTCTTTGTGCCAAAACATATGCTATTATTGAATTATGGATTTTCATCCTGACGTCGGTTGCATCTGCATCCTTTTGGTTTGTTATTTTTCCCGCTGAAAATTAAGTGCCTTTTATGAAGGATTAGTCTCGAAATCCTCTATTTTTTCCCCCCCTCTATACATTATGCATTTTTTTTTTTTTTTCTTATCGAGTTATTGAACTATGCGCGTCTGGCCATTTTACAAGGCATCAGTGTCTGAATGAGATGCATCTGGAGAGTGATGGGCAAATCAGGAGCAAAAGGGCCTGGATTAATTTTTAATTTTTAATGGCCTCCACGTTGCATTCCTTGCCTCCTACGCCTCTAAAGAAGCCAACATCTCAGCAGTTTCTGTTGTACTAGGACAACCGCAGATACTTAGCATATGCTGGGATGTTTTACCATGTTTGTGTGTGTGTGTGTATGTGTGTGTGTGTTGGCGGGTGGTGTTAGGGTTAATATGGGCAGATCTCCATGAGTCAGCGCTAAGGGGGATTTATTGAAGATTGATTAAATTAGCATTTGTTCAAGGAGCGACATCAACTTGTCGACACACACACACACACACACACATACAAAATCGCACCCACGCGCACGCATATCCTCTTATGACCCTGAAATGGGTTCATTTCACAAACTGCCAGAAATGATACCCAGGGGCATGACTGGAGAGTCAAGTGTGATAAGAGAGATAAAGAAAGAACGCGAGACAGAAAAACAAAACAAAAACACTTGCTGTTATAAATAAAATATTCAGCTTCGGGGTGGAAGCAGTAACTCCGCTTCATCACACCACCCCGTAGATATTATTATTTAATATAAATGTTCGGTTACTTGCAGCGTTCGGAGTCGGCTTGGGCCGTAATCAATCCTGCTCTCTGGGTGAGAACGAAAATGTACGTCCTCTTTCCCCCTGTCAAGCCAAGTGTGTGTGCATCTGTGAGCTCATGTATACAAAAGAGGGAAATTTGCATCTCCTCCCAGAGCACTGTGGGGCAGGGTTTGATACTAAAATGCTGCATGTTTGTAAAAATGAAGTACTGTTTGTCTTTCAGGTAGATAAGGCGTGCGATAAGAGACAGCGTTAGGATGTGGCACAGAGAACACAAATCCTGTACCCGAGTGAAGATGAAGATTCCCTAGGGCAAATATTACTCAAGTATAAGTAGAGGTCTTGTGTACTTGAGTAAAAGTATCCAAAGTACAGGTATTAGTCAAAAATAGTAATAAATTAGTAATAAAACTATTCAAGTAATGTATAGATACATGAAACATGTGCTTAAGGACAGTTATGTAGTCAGTTATGTCCCAAGTCTGGAAGGCAATAAGGTATGGCTATAAGGTAGTCAGATACATGTGGTGTATGAGGTAAGGGATAGTGGTAGGCGAAACAAAAAACAAATAAAGATATACTGTAGTAAGGGATGAAAATGGCCAAAAGAGGTGGTAATGGGTTTACAAGGCAGAAGATAGCGGTAAGGACCTGAGGTATGGATAGAGACATGGACATGACATTACATTTACGGCACTTGGCAGGCGCCCTTATCCAGACCAACTTGGCGGTACTAGAGTTTGAACCTGGGACCATCAAAATAATAGTCCAACTGAGTTTGTAGGGGGAGAAAGAGCTGTGGGATAGGACAAGGGAAATGAAGTAGAGAATAGCGCTGAGCCAATGGGATTGTGAATACAAAGTGGGGATAAGTTATAAAGTTAGGAGTACAAGGTAGAAAGTGCGTATAGATTTGAGGTAGAGATAGAGGTAAGGATGTGAGGAACGGTTCGTGGTTAGGTACACACTGTAAACCCGATTAAGTTGGCAAAACTCAAAATATTTGAGGTAATCAGTTACATCAATTTTTTTAAAGTAATGATGTTTCCAATTTTAAGTAAACAGAACTATCAGTTTTTTAGTTTGTTGAACTTGTTGCAAATTAACTACATTGTTGCAGACAATCCGGCCCGGGAATCGAACCCGGGTCTTTCGCATGGCGGGCGAAACACCAACCACTGAGCCACCGGTGCTCTATAGAGTTTACACTGGTGGAACTTTAAGGTGACAGTTACTGTTGTTTAAGTACTTACCATTACTTAAAACATCAAATTTGTTCAGCTGACTTGAAAAGTCATGTCATTTCTACAAACTCATAAATACCAAAAAGTTCTGAATACTCAAAAAGGTCCATTAATTTGACCTAATTACAATTATTTAAGTTAACAGTACTCAATGTGTTTAATTACTTTGAGCATTAGGGTTTACAGTGTAGTTAGGGGATAGAAGTATATAGGTATGGGATAAAGGTAAGAATAGCGTTAGGTATTAGATGGCGGAAATGGATGTGGTGGAAATATGAGGTGATAGAAGTATAGATGCAACATAATGGATGGGGGATGGTAAACAGCATAGTGAAACAAAGTGGGGAATAGAAATAGAGATAGAAAGAAGAGGTTGGAGGTACTGGATGGGGTAGTGATGCAAAGTATGGGACAGAAGTTCTGAAAAAAAAATGGTAATGTATGGTGGTAGTGACTGGGGTAGCAATATGACTTAAGAGATGAAAGTAAACATACATGTTAGAGGAGGTTCAAGGTGGAGCTATAGAGGCAGGGATATGAGCAACAGAGAGGGGGACAACATAGAGAACTGAGGTAATGATGCAGGTAAGTGGATAACATTAGAGAAATAAGTTAGAGATATGAATGTGAGGTAGGGAACCGAGGTGGCGATACAAGCTAGGAGATAGAGTTGGGAAGATAAGGAAGGGATAGGGATATGAACCAAGGTAGTGATATGGGGGATAGAGTTATGAATAAATATGGTAGAGGACAAAGGTAACGGTGGTGTATGTAGGTTGAGGGTAAAAAGTGGGAATATGAGGAAGAGATACAGTCGAGGTTAGAGATATTGGTTATGGATATGATATAGGAGATACTGTTTGGATTGTTTATGAAATAAGGGACATGTACAGTAACTAACAGGTGGAAATAACTTGCAAAGGGAAATAACAGAAATGTAAAAAGCCATGTGGCAGTATATTAATGGTCTATGTGATTGTACCGTGTTACTACAGCTGTCTTTCTCTCTTAAACTAATTTTCTTTTTCTCTATATCCCTCTTCCTCCATGCCTTTTTTTTTTTTTTTTTTTTTTCATTTTATTTTCAGTGCTAATACAGTGGCTGGACCAAAAAAAAAAAAAAAAGACTTTAAGGAAATATGTGAAATTGGACACGGAGCACATTATGGCTCTGTTGACAAGCTCTCTTTATGACGCCCCCATCAGGGCCATCTGCTATTTTCTGCTCAATTAAACAGTTATGGATGCCCGGATCAATTAATCTCTCCCTGTAATAGCTCAGTATCCTTGTTGGCCTCTCTAATAGCCCAATATTTCTGTTTTGTATCGCTATGTTTTATTTTCGCTTTTATACTCCTACAAAAAAAAAGGCTGGAAAAATCTATACCAGGTTTTTTTTTTTTGTTGTTGTTTATTAAGCCAAAACACTTATCCAGTCTCATTGGAAGACAAGAGCTTATTACTTTTATGCATAGTCGTTGTTTGTTTTTAATTATGCTGATTTACGGGTCTTTCTTTCTTTCTTCCCCCATTTTACTTCACTCTTTTCTTTTCCTTTTCTGCTTCAAGCTTTCAACATGTCTTTCTGTTCATGTCTCCTTCCCTTTCATGTTAAGCTTTTTTTTTGCTGAACCCATATACTGTATGTCATGCCTGCTTCTGGATAGCTACTTATACAGTAGATTATTCTGATCAGCACAAATTTACAATACTTTAAAATGATTCTTGAGTGTGCAAATAGATTTGAAGCCTTAACCTGTCGCAGAGCTCCAACAATGTCAAAGGCAGATCTTTTTTCTTTTTTTTTCATCAATGTCCAAAAATGTTCTCTTATTTATACCAATGAGGTAAGATTTCCATCTGCATTTGCATTATTTCACTTTTCTGCTACACATTTTGGAAAGTGTTTAGTGGCTCATGTTTCATTCCTTATCTATAACTATTTCATTCCGGATCCTGCACCTATTGTTCAGCTGTTACAGCACTGTTTCATTGTAAGCGTTTTTTATTCCTTCTCCTGGAATAACTCAAATCTCTCCGGAGTTGGTGGTCATTCATAAGGTCATGATGTGCGCTCCTATAATTTCAGCAGGACGAAGTCTCATTGTAAAGGAGACATGACACTCGCTAAGCTATGAGCTTACACTACTTATACAACCTATGGATTTCCACTGGAGTTTTACACCCCAGTGTGAAGAGTATTGATAGAATGTTTCATGTCTAATAATAGATTTAACATTGTTTAACAATGCTAAACAGCATGATTTCTATGAGCAAGGTCTGACTTTTTACCCTTTTTTTTTTTTTTTTTATGATTTTCTACCAAAAAAAGTTTTAATTAGATTTTTTTTTTAAAGAGAATGAGATAATTATAGGAGTATAGTTGGTTTAGATTTTTAAGTAAATTGATACTTTCCACCCACTAGATTCTATAAATTAGGTATTCAGTGGAGAAACATTCTCTACACATCGCCAAAGGCCATTATTGAATAAAAATCAAGTTTCGAACTAGACAAGGCTGTCCACTCTCTCCAGTATTATTCAGCAGTTTAGGACAATTTGAGATCCAGAGAGCAAACAGGGAACACATTCAGTGTGATCACATCCAGTTTTACTCTTCTTGCAAAGCCCAAACGGATTGAACAAGAAACTATCACTACACAACTGAAAACTTCCAAACATTCCAATTACTTGTTTAACTGGACGAAACACACTATACTCTCTCTGTGTCAACATTAAATTGCGCGAAATACAGTGTGCAATCTCTACCTATTGTAAATCCATAACCACAGACTACATGACTTCATAAACCTTCATAGACCTTCATAAACTAAGTTTTAACATAAATTATGATCTCCAGTGCTGGGCCAACCTTCCCATCTCTCCCAGTGGCAGGACTGAATCGAGTAGAAATTACAATATTACCCCAAATAAATCGATAAACGACTCTTTTTAAATTATCCCTGCTGACCCTCCTACTTGTTGGTTTAAAATCGTACAATTCCATCCTCCATCCCTTGTTTAGACTGGTTAGCCAGTGTATGGTTGAAAGGGGGCTGAAGCCTATTTCAGGGACGTTAAGGCTAGATACACAATACAGTAAATAGTGTACTCACATATCCAATCATAAACTACTGGAAATTATCTTTGGATTGTGGGAGGCAACTGGAGTACGAAGCGGAAACCCACCAAGCATGAGGAGAACATGCAACCTCCATACACATAGACTGTAGGTAACATTAAAACCCCAAACCTTGGTGGTGTAAGGTAGCAGTGCTAACCACTAAGCTATCTCATTACAAAGAACCATACAGTACAGACCAAAAGTTTGGACACACCTTCTCATTCAGCGAGTTTTCTTTCTTGTGTTCTTTCTTGTGTTCTTTAGCCCAAACGCGTCTCTTCTGCTTGTTGCCGGTCCTTAGCAGTGGTTTCCTAGCAGATATTCTACCATGAAGGCCTGATTCACACAGTCTCCTCTTAACAGTTGTTCTAGAGATGTGTCTGCTGCTAGAACTCTGTGTGGCATTGACCTGCTCTCTGATCTGAGCTGCTGTTAACCTGCGATTTCTGAGGCCGGTGACTCGGATGAACTTATCCTCCGCAGCAGAGGTGACTCTCGGTCTTCCTTTCCTGGGGCGGTCCACATGTCAGCCGGTTTCTTTGTAGCGCTTGATGGTTTTTGTGACGGCACTTGGGGACACTTTCAAAGTTTTCCCAATTTTTCGGAATGACTGACCTTCATTTCTTAAAGTAATGATGGCCGCTCGTTTTTTTTCTTCACTTAGCTGCTTTTTTCTTGCCATAATACAAATTCAACCTCTTTGAATGAGAAGGTGTGTCCAAACTTTTGGTCTGTACTGTATATAATGGGTGACTTGATGCCCCAAACCTTTATCAATCTAAAACCCAGTCAGACTTTTTTGATGCATCAAACTTTTATCAATCAGGAACCCAGTCAGATACTGAACGGGCGCTTTGCAAAGAATTCATGAATCTCAGATATACTATTTATCAGCAATAAAGTACAAACATGTACAACAGAGTAAGCAAACATGACCTCTGTTTCAAAAAACCAAAAAGCAACTTTAACAGCTTGGTGGAGATTTTATAAAACTATTAAAAATTCAAAACAAACACACTTCCATATGGCATAACAGTGGCTTCTCAAATACTGCACTGTACCATGAAGAAAACAAATATCTTTACATGGGTGGAAACAGACTTTATGCACCTTAAACATACACACATGGACAAAATTGTTGGTACCCTTCGATCAATGAAAGAAAAACTCACAATGGTCACAGAAATAACTTTAATCTGACAAAAGTAATAATAAATAAGAATTCTATGAATGTTAACCAATGAAAGTCAGACATTGCTTTTCAACCATGCTTCAACGGAATTATTTAAAAAAGAAACTCATGGAACAGGCCTGGACAAAAATGATGGTACCCCTAGAAAATACTGAAAATAATGTGACCAAAGGGACATGTTAATTCAAGGTGTGTCCACTAATTAGCATCACAGGTGTCTACAATCTTGTAATCAGTCAGTGGGCCTATATATAGGGCTCCAGGTAGTCACTGTGTTGTTTGGTGACATGGTATGTACCACACTCAACATGGACCAGAGGAAGCGAAGGAAAGAGTTGTCTCAGGAGATTCGAAAGAAAATTATAGACAAGCATGTTAAAGGTAAAGGCTATAAGACCATTTCCAAGCAGCTAGATGTTCCTGTGACTACAGTTGCACATATTATTCAGAAATTTAAGATCCACGGGACTGGAGCCAACCTCCCTGGACGTGGCCGCAGGAGGAAAATTGATGACAAATCAAAGAGACGGATAATCCGAATGGTAACAAAAGAGTCCAGAAAGACTTCTAAAGAGATCCAAGGTGAACTTCATGCTCAAGGAACATCAGTGTCAGATCGCACCATCTGTCGTTGTTTGAGCCAAAGTGGACTACATGGGAGACGACCAAGGAGGACACCATTGTTGAAAACAAATCATAAAAATGCCAGACTGGAATATGCCAAACTACATGTTGACAAGCCACAAATCTTCTGGGAGAATGTCCTATGGACAGATGAGACAAAAATTGAACTTTTTGCCAAGGCACATCAGCTCTATGTTCACAGACGGAAAAATGAAGCATATGAAGAAAAGAACACTGTCCCTACTGTGAAACATGGAGGAGGCTCTGTTATGTTCTGGGGCTGTTTTGCTGCATCTGGCACAGGGTGTCTTGAATCTGTGCAGGGTACAATGAAATCTCAAGACTATCAAGGGATTCTAGAGAGAAATGTGCTGGCCAGTGTCAGAAAGCTGGGTCTCAGTCGCAGGTCATGGGTCTTGCAACAGGACAATGACCCAAAACACAGCTAAAAACACCCAAGAATGGCTAAGAGGAAAACATTGGACTATTCTAAAGTGGCCTTCTATGAGCCCTGACCTCAATCCTATTGAGCATCTTTGGAAGGAGCTGAAACATGCTGTCTGGAAAAGGCACCCTTCAAACAACTGGAAACAACTGGAGCAGCTTGCTCATGAGGAGTGGGCCAAAATACCTGCAGAGAGGTGCAGAAGTCTCATTGACAGTTACAGGAATCGTTTGATTGCAGTGATTGCCTCAAAAGGTTGTGCAACAAACTATTAAGTTAGGGGTACCATCATTTTTGTCCAGGCCTGTTCCATGAGTTCATTTTTTTTATAATTCCGTTGAAGCATGGTTGAAAAGCAATGTCTGACTTTCATTGGTTAACATTCATAGAATTCTTATTTATTATTACTTTTGTCAGATTAAAGTTATTTCTGTGACCATTGTGAGTTTTTCTTTCATTGACCGAAGGGTACCAACAATTTTGTCCACGTGTGTATGTCAAAACATTTTTTTATTCATCATATGGCCAACAGCCACATTGCACATCCTGTTAGCATCAGAACTACAGTACCAAGTAAAGTCTTATCCAAAGTACAAGCTATAACATTAAAACCATTAACATTTGTGCTACAGGAATGGCACTGGCCTCTTGGGTTATGGCCTTGTGTTTGGCACCGGAATGTTGATGGTAGATGATTTGGGTGCTGGAGGTTGTGAGGTGGGTCCTCAGTGGAACAAACTTTGTCTGGTTGTTCAATCTGATTGGGATCTGGAGAGTTTTTGAGCCAGGACGGTGACCTTGGGGTATTGGCCTGTTAAACACCAGGCGGTGATGCACTGAGTGTTTCGGTGCCTTTATATCATGGCCAGCATTGATGTTTTTGAGATCTGTGCTGCATTGGATTTTCTGTGTGTTGGGCAAGATTCCCTGTTTCATAAGGAATAGGTGAGGCTTGGGTGATCTGAGCTGGGTGTCACCAGTTTACTAGTCAGGTAACGTGGAGGTGGTGCTCCAGATTATGGTTAATCGGTGTATATCACACCCAGAGAAGATTTTTAGCCACGGAAACCATGTCCTGCGTGTTCAACATTAGTCTGCACATGAAGTAATTCATAGAACTCACTACACAAAATGGTAGGATCTTCAAGAAATCCAACATCTGCACACAATTTGCATTAAACATATCAGATTATTATATGCATGCCCTATGGAACTGTGAAAACAAATATCTTTTTCATTATCCAAATCACACCATCCCACTCTCCGTTTCACACCTGGCATCAACTTCACCAAGAAAACACAGGGTACTAACAACACCAAAATAATTTAAAAGATACAAACAAACTGGAAATCAACTTCAAGAATATTGTTAACATCACTGATCAGAAAAAAAAAACAGCTTTCCAAGTAACCTCAATCTGAATTATTTTTTTTTTGTATAAGAAACCAGACAGTGTCACTGCGTCTCCTCTCCTTCTCTGTATGCTGCGTCTCAGAGCTCTTCCCTGACCCTGTCTGTAACTGAATTATCTCGTTAAATTGAATTAGATGGAATAAATATGCTGGAATCTGATTTGCCGCTGACGATGACCTCAGGGTACTTGCAGACTCAGTTAGCTTGCTGCTAACTCATACCGAATCCGGGCTATATTAAAAGGAAAGAAGGACACACATTTAATCTGTGTGTTATATAACGTTCCCGATAAAATGACTTCCTTATTTTGGCAATTCTACTAGCATTGTAGCGGATCTGATTTATCGCTAGCTTTGTTAATATCTCCTTAAGGCTCTTGGGAAATCAATCGGTCTGCTAGGTAATTATTTTTTGCCACTGGCTGCTGATTACAGCTAGTCGATCATGTGCAGTTAGTTTTTCAAGTTGGAATTTTAGCTTACCATATCGAGTGAATATGGCTAAAGTATATTATAGCACTCTTTACATTAAGTCTGCCTCATACTGTAGCGCTAACCCCACCGGTAAGCAGTGTCATCTTAGCTATAATTAGCATGCAAAATTAGTCATCGTGGCAGCTCAGTAAGCATGACTTGTAGCACCTTTAGCTGCAGCATATTTATCATTGCTGTTCGGTACAACACTGAATCTCAGAAGCGGCTCCCAATCGTCCTGATTATTGGTCATAATCGCGCGGTGATAGAAGAGTTCGGCTAGGACGCTCATGCATCATTCGGTTTGACAACGTGACAGAAAATTGTTGCTTGAAGATCAATGAATGTAGGTCAATAAGATATTCTGGCTGACTCAGATTTCTACACAGGACATGCCTAAAAGCAGGAGACGCAGAACAGAAAAGAAGATGCTAGAATGTCCATGCTAACTCTCATTAACTGTAATTAGCACTTTTTTTAATGCTAAACGCAAACCCTTTTTAGCTGCTCAGGCAAAAAAAACTGTTTGAGTCTGTAATCTGTAGGCACGAAGAGAAAATTCCTTTAGTCTATTTCAGACTAGAAGTTTGTCGCTCCCTTTGACAGATGGATCCGTGTTTGAATTAGAAACCGGGACCCTCAGGATCTTTAAGTATATGCGATTGCTTTGGCCTGCGGGCAGAAAGGTGATACAGTGTGCAAGCAGATCGTTCAGATTATTTCCTCCTACGGCTTTTCTCCCACTCTCTCTCTCAGCCCGATCGGGGTAATTCTCTGTTGCACACTCAGCACAAAATCCGTGCTGAATTACAGGCTGAGGGACCAGAGACTTCGCTCTTTAATGAAGAGACACAGCCTGTATCCGGGGTGTCCCATAAACCCTAGTGAAAAATAAATAAATAAATAAATAAAGGGATAAAACAAACCTCCCCAGAGAGTGCGGCAAGAGCGTACCGAGGCTAGGCCTGGTCACTCGTTATTCTTCTTTTCACCTCTCATAATAAGGTGGGTGAGGTGCGGTTGAGAAAATACAGGATGCTCTCTGGATCCCTTTATAGAGAGCACAGGACAGAAATCTGGGCCAGCTCTATTGATTTGGAGGCTGAGGTATTATTAGCCATCGCCCCAAAGGTGATATCATAGTCTCTAATATCCAGCATTCGGAAAACAACCGGGACGGGCTTGGAGATGCGTTACTTCTTCAGGAGCTTTGGTCCGCATCTCTCATGACCCCTTTTTTTCACCGGCGTCCATCACGGTTCTCAAGGGGAAAGCGGTGAATGACATGAGCTGAACTGACTGGGGGGAAAAAAGATAAGTGTACGTCTGTCGCTATCAAATATTTATGTCCAACTGCCGATTGTGTAGCAAACCGCCCAATTTGTTCAGGAAGATGCTGGAAGAGATCCAAGCAGCAGATAGCCTGGTCCATCCCCAGGGATTCACTGCTTATGCACTTCTGTACCATGGACCCTTTTAGCACTGCGGTTGATGAAGCTAATAGTGTATGTTTTAAGCTAATCAGACCAGGTGCTGGTGGGGAAAGCGCAGGCACAGGAACAGGATATGGGATGTTCGGAAGGGCACTTCTAAGAGGATAGGATGACTGTTAAGTTAGCTACACATTTGTAACTATTTGCATAAGACAGTAAAAACTACAAGGACACAAATCAGACGTTTATATGAATATTTTATTACATGCAATTGTTCTAATATGAAAGGATGTCTATAGAAACAGGTTACCAGATGTAAAATATTTCTTGTGTCGAGTTCAGGAGATGTTCATGTAAACTTTTGTTGAAAGGAGTAAAGGAGTCTCCAGTGTCAGCACTTTGTAACGTATTTGAGAATAAATAACGCCTTGGAAATCTATATGTTTTCCATCATTTCTAGGTCAAGTTGAAACATTGGGACTTCTCAGTAAAATGACCAGATAAGTACTTCTTAGTTTTATCTGTTTCTTTGTTTCAATAACCTCCATCTATCTAGGAACTGCTTAGTCCAACTAGGGACTGTGGACGCCAATGGTATTTGGACCATTGTATTTATTCCCTATTTTTATAATTGTGGTAGGACCTCAGGTCAACATTCACACACTGGGCAATGTGAGATTGGCAATTAGCCTAATCTGCATGTCTTTGGACTGCGGGAAACCAGAGGAAACTCACCAAGACAGAATAAAAAAACAGAAATTGGCGAAATTGGAACGATTGCTTGTAGCTGCTATAAGGCACATGAAGAGAAGATAAATGATTCGTATTGGTGCACGAACATGCCCATGCAGGAATACGAGAGCATCAGTAGAGCAGCTGTGAATCGATGTAATTATGGAAAGAAGTCAAGATTCATCTATGATTACGTTTGCACAGATAAAATCCGATCTATTTGATTATTACAGTGGTTCCCTCCTCTGGTCCTGGTGGACCATCTGCCACCTGCAACGTTTTAGTGTTCTCTCCCGGCACACCTGATTTAAATTATCAGCTAATTAACAGCCTTAATTTCCTTAATTGAACTCGGCCATAGAGGGGAAAAGACTACAAGGTTTTCCAAAGGTTTCCCCAGGACTGAAGTCAGAACCTCAGAATTTCTTAATAAATAATATTAGGATATATTTATTTCTCTTAAATTAGATCTACTTTACGTTACAGTGCTCTGCTGTGTACACTAGCTGTTGAAACGAACTATCGTTCTTGACAAGTGAGACGACAAGTCTGACCAGTCAGATGCAATTTGCATATAACTCACCTGAAGAGGCTTGAAAAAGTGCCCTAATGATGATTCGAGTTGACTATGACTAAATTAGAGGAGAACGTTAGAATAAACTCAGAGACTCGTTCCATGATTCCCTCAAAAACAAATCAACACATTAACAGTTATACATGGTTTAAATATTTGAAGTCCCCATAAACCTGTGATTTGAGTTGGAACTGCAGGTAAAGAAAATTAATCGACACCTTCCCGACCAATCAGAAGCGAGAACTAATAAACCGAGTGTGTAGAACCAACGTCACTTATTTTAACGCTACAGCTATAAATCTCACATGCGGACCAAAACGCCTTCCAAGAAGACTGACAAACAAATGGACGGTTTTTATGCTTTAGGCAGCTGAAAACCATCTCGACACAATCGATTGTATAGGACTTATATATCCATGGTCCTTTAACGTGTTTGGCTCTTTAAAAAAAGAAAACTGACGCCTGAACCGGCAACGTTCATCCTAGACAATCTTCCTACGGCTCAAGAAGATTACGGGCTGGCCGGAATGGTGCCGAAGGAGCCTAGGTGACAAAGTATTCTAGCGCTGTTTGCGTGATAGGGTGGTAAATACTCCTTGGGTAAGAGTTAGAGGCGAGAGGGGTGGACGTATCCATAAAACGCTCAGCCCTAAAACTGCCCGTCAGCTGTCCTGAAGGTCCCCTTGGGAGAGAGGGAGAAGAGCAAAATTAGGCCAGTGACAACAAAGAGTCATGGGAATAGGAAGAAAGAGAAAAAGCATTCAGTGGGTAGACCAGGAATTCATCACGATCCGTCAAGAGTATTGAGTGAGACACTTCAGGTTTGCCTTGTGGCAGCAGCGAAGAAGAGGAAGCAGGAGGAACCGATAAGGAGGGAGGGGAAGGAGGGTCGAAGGAGGTCAATCAGCATTATTCAGGAGAAAACAGATCCAGGATGAATAAAGTTACGACTGAATAATGAGACCCCGTCGATCACCACGTTCCCCCCGGACGCGAAATCCGTTTTGAGATTTTTTTTTGTTTTTTCAACGTACAATTATTAGAATAGCAAATTAATTCCTGCATGTATGAAAATTCACAAAAGATTTATGATAAAATCTATTGAGCACTACTCACTTTCTACCGAACTGCATAATTTTTTTTTTTTTTTAGCAAAGTTTTACCAAGTGAAACCATTTTATTTATCATCAATAAACCAAATTGCTATAGTTACATACTTCATGTTGTAAAATGGCTACAGAACAAGTTCCTGTTCCAAGATTAAACATGCTTTGTATATTAGAAGAAGAAACTTTCGAGGGATTGTATATATTTTTCCCCGACAATCATTTTCCCCTACGTTGATTTGGCACATACAGCACCAAGCTCAGGGGGTATCATATCAAGCCCTTTCACTGTTTAGATGTCATTTTGTCATTTTCAGCGCTCTCGTGCCTTTTATGGAGTTTTGTGGGCATCTAAATGCAAATCAACTGTCCTGTCGAATAGCTTCACATTTACGGCTGATGACATTTATTAATATCAAATGAATTCTTTCCTTTCATTTTTTTGGGTTTGTTTGGTGGGGTTTTGGTACTGTATGTTTCTTTCCTTGGATTTTTACAATAGTAATATTAAATTCTAGATAATGATTGGTCAAAAGAAGTAAAGTGTAGATTAATGCGTTGAAAATGACCATATTTTCCATATTTATGTAAGGAGTCTCCAGTGTCAGAAGAAATGATACATTTTAGGTTCTTTGATTTTTCCATCATATTAACCGCAGGGAACTTTTTTTTTTTATACACTACCTGCTGCACTGTAGGTACATGATGTTTCCAAGCATCCAAGCAAATAGCTCTGAAACACATCTTCCAGTCCCTGCGCTTTGTTTTATTTATTTAATTATTCTCTCTCTCTCTCTCTCTGTGATTGGTCCAAACATTGCATCTCTGCTTGTATCTCTTTGGTATGCAAGCATCCTGCCCCTATGTCTTTATCCACCTGGAGTCGATTTGTAAATTTCATAGAATTCCCACGAATCCATGGAAGTTCATGTTACTGCCAACTAAATCACATTTCAGGATTCTTCCAGACACTGGACTCATGTTGCTGCTGCATCTGGCCTAATTGGTTATCTCATTAAGTTGGTTTTTGCAAACAGATTATGTCTCAGCTAGACGCCGTTTTGCTATGAACTGATTGCCGTACAATTTTAATAATGTTTCTGCCTATAGAGCATCAGCCCTTTGGGGGCACTGGAGGAGGGGAGGGGTGGGGGATGGAGAAGAGGGGAGGGAGGGAGGGAGGGGGCGGCTTGGGTTGTTTGTTGGGGGCTGGGAAGCGTGTTTGCTAATTATTCAATTATTCCACTGCTTGCACGAGCAAACATGCGTCCTACGTACAGCAAACATTCCGCCCTATGTTTAATTCATGAGACGAATGTGCTAGCTGTTTACTTGTCAGCTAATTAGATACTGCTGACGCGCAGGAGCCGAATGAGTTTCGTTGCGCTTAATAACACAAAAGGCGCAATGCTAGTAGCTGCGACGAGCTCCTCTGATTTCGCACACGTGCTGGAATTCTAATGGATTTTAAATGGGAAAGGAATGGAGCACCGGCGTTGTGTCTCTTTGGGGACTGAGGGAATGGGAATATGGGGAATACCAGGGAGCGGCCATGTTAGCAGGTTCATATCTGCTGAATAGGTCAAATTTGTAATAAACAAACGCTTTTGTGTTGTGTTGTTATAGTAAAATAATCAACAACGTGCCAGTTTGATTAAGTGTTTTTTGATTAAAGAAAAAAAAAATCTGATTTGTATCTTATTTGTACACACCATATACTGTAGACAACTGACTCTGCTCCCCCTTCAGTTTAACCTGACCCTGGAGACTTCTTCCTTACATGGGAAATAAACCCTCTTGTTACTTACAGAAAACTTCACTACATCAATAATAAAATGTACTTTTGTCACTAACTATGCTAAGATGATGCAAAAGATGACATCACTGACATGAGCAGAGCGTGCTCAAGGTTTGTGCTCGGGAGGAAATGTTAGCACATATTCCTTCAGATTTCTAGTTGTTCAGTTTGTGTGTGTGTGTGTGTGTGTGTGTGTGTGTGTGTGTGTGTGTGTGTGTGTGTGTGTGTGTGTATGTGTGTGTGTGTGTGTATGTGTGTGTGTGTGTGTATGTGTGTGTGTGTGTGTATGTGTGTGTGTGTGTGTGTGTGTGTGTGTGTGTATGTGTGTGTGTGTGTGTGTGTGTGTGTGTGTGTGTGTGTATGTGTGTGTGTGTGTGTGTGTGTGTGTATGTGTGTGTGTGTGTGTGTGTGTGTGTGTGTGTGTGTGTGTGTGTGTGTATGTGTGTATGTGTGTGTATGTGTGTGTGTATGTGTGTATGTGTGTGTGTGTGTGTGTATGTGTGTGTGTGTGTGTGTGTGATTTCTCATAATGATGTGCTAACACTATGAGTCACATATTCAGTGATGCTAGTACACTTGGACACCACATACACACACACCACTGCAGGGCCATGCACTGGGGGAACATGGGGGCAACGCTGAAGCTGTAATGAATTCCTGCAGGTCTTGATCATTCATGAGTAGGTGTTTTGGGGAAGAAAAGAGAAAAGCATAAGAATATATATATATATAACAGAGGTTTAATAAAGTGTGTGAAGAGAGAGAGAGATTTTAACTGTTTTTCTTCTGTCTCTTTTAAGTAAATATCTTTTGGTCCATCAAAAAACTTCTGGCTTCAGTTCAATCGAGTGACTTTGAACACGGAGATTTCACGATAAATCTTTGTGACATCGCATTGAACATTTCTCAGATTAATCAGTTTTTATCGGGGTTTTTTTTTTATCTGCTGTCTTCCTTCATTTATTTTAATTTTAACGTCCTTTATTGGACCTTGTTTTTTAAATCCCTTCCTCTGATTTATATCCATACACACAGTATATATATTGGTTTAATATTTTAACAAATCTCATACATGTATATTTCCACAAGTCATTCAACTGTAGGTGATGAAGAAGCTTTCCTTTACCGTAATTTACAGGAAGTTATGACTTTTCTGATGATCATGGAAAGAAAGTGTCGTACATGCTGTTTTTGTTGTTTATTAGTTTTTAATTGGATTGTGATTAAAGACTGAAAATATGCTGTTAAAACCCTTATTTAGTTGTTTATGATATATAGACATTTCAATAGTGTCCTCTTCTCCTTCTTTGTCTTTCGGCTGATCCCTTTCAGGGGTCGCCACAGCGAATCATCTGCCTCCATCTAACCCTATCCTCTGCATCGTCTTCTCTCAGGCCAACTCTTTTCTCACATCAAATCTCTTCTTTGGTCTTCCTTCAGACCTCCTGCCTGGCAGTTCCAACCTCAGCATCCTTCTACCAATATGCTCGCAATCTCTCCCCTGAATATGTCCAAACCATCTCCATTTTATAAAGTTATCTGTTGTTTTTTGTTCAATAATTATTCAATATAAAAGATTGAAATAGTAAAAAAAAAAAACATGTTGCTCATCTAAAATAAAAGTTACAGGCTTTCATTAAAGAAAAAAAGGGCTGAGATGGAATATTTGTTAAAAAGATGCTAACAAAATTATTTTATTTAAATTATTATTTAAAATATATATTTTATTTGTTTGCACCCAGCAATGTATATATATATATATATATATATATATATATATATATATATATATATATATATATATATATATATATATATATATATCACAAAACCATGAAATGTGTCCTTTATATAAAAAAAGTCCTTTATATAAACAATGGAAAGGAGCGGTAACCATGGAAACAAGATAAACCTATTCAAAAGATCAACATTTACCCCAGATATCTTAGTTGTTTAAAGAGAAAAGTATCGTTTTGACTAAAATTACACTCTAACCACACCTAGCATTGTTCGCTAATTGAATTTAAAGCATAGGACAGGTTAAGATTTCACAACAACTAATGATCTCAAAGCTATCAGAAGTTGACTTTAAAAGAAATAAACAGCATTTTAATCCAGTCATGCAAGGAATAAGTTGTTTCTCAAAACTGAGAAGGAAATTGTGCAGTCAAATTTACACGCTTTTCACGCCGCTCATCCTTTTTTATTTGGATGGAAATTTCTTCTTCTTCTACTTCTTTTATTTCGTCTCACTAAACCGGCGTGGACAAAAGCCGAGGCCACGCGTCTCGCAAATAAAGTCCTCAGGAAAAGAGAAGAAAAGCTAAAAGCATGACAGCTGTTTTCTGCTTATAGCATGAGAAGGACGAGATAAATCCGTCAGACGAGCGCGTGTTTGGGGGTGAATAAACGGAAGGCGAGGCGAAGCTGAGACAGGTTTACAGAGTCAAGGCCGAGAAGCGGATTTACCGCGGGTGGATGTGTTTTTCCTGCTGACAGCTGAGAGGCTTCCTCAATTACAGCGGATCGAATCCCCGTGGCTCATTTATCACGGGGAAGACCGTAAAAAGAGAATGAAGAACACCCAGAGACGAGCAGCGCGAATGGCCTCAGCGCTGTCTGGAGATTTTCTGATTGAGGCTGAGGCTACAAAAGCGAGTGTATTTTTGTGTTTGTGGGATGATGGGGATGCTATAACACTTAATGTGGTAGAAAGATTTCATTGGAAATTGGCCTTTTTATAGCAAAGAAATATTTTTCTCAGACTTTGGTTGATCATTAAAGCTGTACAAACACAATCTTAACCTTCCAAGAGGTGACACTAAACAAGGAGAATGGGAAGAAATAACAGAGTAGCTTTTTTTTTTAGCTCCAGTTTTAAAAATTTTATTTAGAAAATAGCAATTTTGGTTAGTGTATACTTTAAATTTATTTATTTTTTTGTATTTTTAAACATTTGAAGTATTTTTTTCCTTTACAATGTAATTATAATTTGTATTATTTGTATTAATTCTATAACAAATGTTTTATTTTTTAAATGTCATCTGTTAAAACTTTTTTTTATAATAATGCTTTACTGTATATAATTATTATTCCTTTTTTAATCCCAATTGTTGTTTTTTTTTGTTTGTTTGTTTGTTTGTTTTGTTTTGTCGAGAAAATGCCTATTTTAAGGGGAAAAAATGAATGCATTTTCATTTAAAATATTTTTCTTTTATTACTTTTATGTTTTAAATTCTAACATTTAAACGTAAATTTGTATTAGTCTTTTTTTTATTTTGTAAAAGTGATATGTTCTCATATACATTTTAAGGTACAATTTAAGTATATTCTTTATAATCAGTGTTTTTGTTTAAATCATTTCTGTTTTTCTATTTTAACTTTTTCACATGTTTTTAATTTGGTGTGGTTAAATGTCTTTCAATTCCATTCAATTCATTTTTAAATAAAATTTTAAAAAATATTTAAAAAATATTTTCACTTATAGCATCTTAAAAAATAATTATATTAAAAATGTTATAAATGTTTTACATTAATACTTTTTTAAATAATTCTTCCAAAAGCTTTAGCACTGACAATTTACTGACAATGGAGACTCCTTCCACAAGTGTAAAAATATTATCTCATCCAATATATAAAATACAAAGTATAATAGAAATTAAACTTTTGATCAATTAGAAATCGAGAGTTTAACAACACTGAAATACACAGGATTATTTTTAGATCCATCCCTTTTCTAGACCTGTTTAATGCCCGACAGTGGCATTGTAGCTCAGCACCAATGGACAAATTAATGGCTGAATCTTCATATCTGCAAAGCTGTGTCACACTGTCCCAGTATGTCCAAGCTTTATGAGACCTGTCCTTATCCCCCACTCCTCAGGAAAGGCATCATGGGACAGCATCGACCAAAGCCGTCTTTTAATGGTCTGAGAAGTTTATGTAGCTTGTCAGAGGGGAAGAAGTAAGCGAAACAGAGCCCTACTAAGTCATTACTGCAGTTTAAATCTTCGTTTTATAGCCTGCAGACTTAAGTTGAAGATTTTTTTGCATTTAAATACCGTATCCAGTTTGTACTTTTCCCCACAAAATGCCAGAAATCGGACTTTTCCTCTATCACATATCACAAGTTCAAAGTTCCTTGTGACGCCGTATTGAATCCAATGCTTTTTAAGGTGAACACGTTACACACAGAATCACCCTCGAGCCACAATTTCAACACTGTGATTTTCAATATGCAATTATAGGAAGGCTATTTACATCACATTACACACAATGGTTGGAAAGAAAGCTCAAACTCAAACGCCAGACTGTGTGTCCATTTAAATCAGTACTATTCATCTTTTTTTGACAGGTCAAAAAATATATATATACACATATACTGTATACTGTATATATATATTTCCTGTATATGCTATTTTATGTACAGTAATACAGTATAGCTTAGTTGTGTTTGTTTAGTTACACCTGCGGGTTAGTTTCCACTTTATATGAATTTTTTGGATTGAAATGTTGACATAAATATATAATTTCCAATAATATTTGTAAAAGCCAACATTTGAATAATTATGTCAACACATCGTACGTACAAACGTTTAAACAAAGCAAACATTTTAAAGAAGGGCATACATACAGTGAACATTCCGCGAGTGGACCGCCTGATCCTTGGAAATGGATGGATCGACGCCGCCTTTGGAAGAAAGAGACACATCTGTCTGTGGGAACTGTACACGCAGTCATCACTTGCAAATTACTGTACAAGAACTCGGCTGGGAGTTATCGCCACATCATCCATACAGTTCTGACCTTGCTCTAAGCCATTTCCACATGCTTGGGCCATTTGAGGAGTTCCTGAAAGGTTGGTGGTTTCAGACATAATTCAGACAGGCGGTTCAATCATGGTTCCATCGTACTTAGAAAACTTTCTACCTAGGTATCCAAGCACTAGTGAAACACTGGGATAAGAGTAGCAGGGCATCATATAGAGAAAGAAAGGGAGTTTTTACTCTCATAACTATATTCTGTTATTCTGCACGATTGAAAGTCCCAGTTTGACTTGAATGCTTCTTCTTTAGTAGACATTTTTGCAACATCTTACCGTTATAAGACGACCATCTTGGCAGGTAATGGTCTCCCATTAATTATTTTCCTATAACAGCAAGTCCTGAGGTGTTTTACCCCTTACCTGTCTGGCCTGTATATCCTTATGAGGGTGGTAATGAAGTTGGGGTCAGAGCAGAGGTTCAGGCCGTAAAGCAGTTAAGGGTTGCACGAGGGTCCAACAGACATGAACTTGCATAAAAACCTTAACTGCTGAGCCACAGTCTCCCCAGCATGCACCTATTTTGAAGTTGATGTATGGCCTGTGTATGTATTGAGTAAAGTCCATATATGAATGGTGATTTTTAGCTGTGACCTGGTGGAGGTGAGATAGTTGCAACAGTCCAAAAGTCCTAAATAGTGCTCATTATTCTCATTCTTTACCTTATCACTGCTTCTCTTTAAATTCAAATTCTCAGGTAATAACAGCATATATTGTTCCTCCAACACTGCTAATACACTTTCATGCTAAAGGATAGCAGGTTGTATGTGTTTTTCACAGATTCCTGTTTTCTCTCTCTCGCTCTCTCTCTCTTTCTTTCTTTCTTTTCCTTGACTGCTTCTTCCAGCTGTGGGAAAGGAACAGTGAATGCAACACCTCATTACACAGTGCTGCTGAATCCAGAGACACACACACACACACACACACACACACACACACACACACAAAGAAATATCGCTACTGGATCTTTCACAGCAGCTTATATAATTGAAGCTCTGATTTAACTTGATAAAAAGGTGCTCAGGGTGCCAATATTTTATGGTATAATTATTTTAGTGTCACAGTTAAGATTTAAAATTTTTAAGACCAACTGTGAATAAAATTAACACAAAAGGCAAGTCATATAAGGGGAATGAACGCACTTATAAGATGAACTTTGACCTCTGTTTCGTGAGGAAACAAAATGGAGGAGATGCTAATTACTAACAGCTAGCTAGTGTTTTTTCCCTGTTCTGTGGTGCGCAAAAAAAATTCTAAAATAATAATAATAATAATAATATGGCAGATCACATCTACCAATATAGACTTCACATTTCTGTGGTGAATTGTTTTAGTACAAAGATTGTTTTTCTTTCACTGACTGCTAGGTTTTTCCTGTTAGCAACATTAGCAGTCAACAAAGCATTAAAGGGCTGTTAGCATATGAATGAAAGCTATGATGCTGATACTGAAAAAAAAAAAGCAGAAATGTGAAATAGAGGCAGATTAGCTATGCTACGTGTAAAATTTGACATGCTTGTTTAAGTAGTCATACTAGTTAGCTGATGAATAAGCGATATTAGCTTATAACTAATTATCTAATACAAATGGGCATCTTTTACATATATACAGTATATACACTTTTACACACAAAAAGAACATACAAACAGTTTACATAAGTTTCTGTACTAAGGTGTAGTGATCATTTATTATTTTTAAATTTTTAAATTTATTTATTTTTAGTCACTGACTTCTAAGATTTTTCTGATAGCAATATTTGCCATCACAAAAGCTACCATGCCTATTAGCATATAAATGAAAATATATCTATGATGCTGTTCTAGGGGGGGATGGGGGGATGTTGAAGTAGGGATGTTGAAACAGAATCAGGTTAGCGGTGTCGTGTGTGCCATTGACAACCTGATTTCGCTAGTCATTTTAGCTAACTGCTAAATAAGTTAGACTATCAGCTTATAGCTAATACAAATTGGCATTCATATGACACATGATAATATACAGTCCTGTATGTACATTTTCAGACACAAATACACAAAAAGGACATAAACCCTGAGTCCCTATGGTACACTTTTATGCTAGTTTTTATTTATGCATTTATTTTTCTGCCTGACTTAGTTTTCTGTGTTATGTGTAACATTTGATTAGCTTGATTAACTATGAATATTAGCTTTAGTATTCACTTATAGTTAATAGAAATTAACATTAACAATGATCAACAATCATCTTCCTATAATCATGTGTAAAAGTTAGTGCCCCCCTCTTTTAATTCTATAAAGTTATCTGATTATAGGAGGCCTTAAAATTAAGCAAATACAACCTTAGACAAACAACATATAACTCTTTTCTTCCCCACTGCATTATCAATTCAACAAAAATGAAGTCAAAAAAAAAAAACTTTCGGGCAACAGAAAATATGATTCATTAGCTTGCTTCATCAACAATAACTCGAATTAACCATTTTCCCGTATGACGTATCAGTCAATTATCATTAATTTTGGCCCTTTCCTCTTCACAACATTGCTTCAGTTCATTGAGGTTTTCGGTCATTTGCTTATGCATAGCCCAAATTCTTGATTCTTCCAAAACCTTGATTCTTTTATTTTTCAGCTATTTTGATGTACATGTACTGTAGATATACTGGTGTGCTTCACATCCTTGTCCTGTTGCATGACCAAATTTCGACCAAGTTTTGGCTATCAGACAGTTGACTTCAGATTTATCTTGAGAATACTCTGGTACTGTATACAGGGGAGTTCATGGTCGATTCACTGACTGCAAGGTGCCCAGGTCCTGTGGCTGCAAAAATTCAATTCAATTCAATTCAATTTTATTTCTATAGCGCTTTTAACAATGGTCATTGTCTCAAAGCAGCTTCACAGAAGTGAAAAGAAAATGAAAAGAAGACTTATGGAAATGTATATATGTGTAAAAATAATAATAATAATAAATAAAAAAAATTAAAAAATGTGTCTAGATAATGAGATTGTCCCTGATGAGCAAGCCAAGGGTGACGGCGACAGTGGCAAGGAAAAACTCCCTGAGATGGCAATAGGAAGAAACCTTGAGAGGAACCAGACTCAACAGGGAACCCATCCTCATCTGGGTGATGACAGATAACAGAAATTGTAGAACATCATGTGTGTTATGCAGATGAAAGTTCGATATAACAGAAGTTATTTAAATTAACACAAAGTCCAGTTCAGCTCAGGGATGAGTCAGCAGGTGCAGAGGGCAGATGGGGGTCTGGATCACTGGGAGCTCAGGAGCAGCATGTGTAGATCCAAACCAATGAAGAAGAATTCAGCTGGAGCAGGACCTTCTCTGGATGCCTCAGGAACCTCGCAGGGTTGGCCTCTGTCTACTGAAGCTGGCACAATCTCCAGATGCCTCGGGATGGGTGGAAAAAGAAAGAGCAGGTGAAAAGAATTAGCGTGGTTGCCATTCACGATAGATGTACTGGAGTATGAGGTAAAGAAATTAATTATGTGTATGCCAGATTAAAGAGATGCGTCTTGAGTCTACTTTTAAATTGGGAAACTGTGTCTGAGCCCCGAACACTGTCAGGAAGGCTATTCCAAAGCTTTGGAGCTAAATATGAAAAACAAGCCCAAATCATCACTGTGACTCTGCTGTGCTTGACAGTGGGTTTGAGGTGCTTCTGCTGAAATGCTGCTTGGTTTTGCAAATCAAAAAGTCACTAGGGATTAAGGCCAAACACCTCCACTCTGGTCTTATCTATTCAGAGGACATTGTTTCAGAAGGTTTCTGGTTTGTTCAGATGCAGTTTCGCAAGCCTCGGTCATGCTTCTGTGTTCTTTTTAGATAGAAAAGTTTTTCTCCTGGTAACCTTTCCATATAAATCATAGTTTTTCAGCCGTCTTCTAATTGTACTGTCATGAACCTTAACATTTAACATGCTCAGTGAGGCCTGTAGGGTCTGAGATGTAGCTTGTGGCGTTTCTTTTTTTTTTTTTTTTGTATTTCTCTGAACATTGCACGGTTTGACCTTGGGGTCAATGTGCTGGGATGTCCACTCCTGGGAAGACTGGCAAATGTCTTGAATGCTTTTCATTTAAGAATACATCCAGTCTCACTGCAGAATGTTAAACTCCAAATTGTTAAATTCTTTTATTAAACCATTTCCACATTGATATGCAGCAACGATTGCCTCTCTAAGACCATTGCTTATGTCTTTCCCTCTTGGCACTGCGTTAGCACACAGCGAATGCTCAGAACAGCAACCTGCCAAAACCTCTGCTTTTATAGAGATCTGCACACCTGCTGATAATCAATTAATCAAGGGCTGATGATTAGCAGCACCTGGCTGCAACCTACCCTGTTACATCCTGTTTAGCAGTAATGGGGTATTTAGTATTGGTCATTTTTTTTCTTTTTGACATTTTTGTTTAAATAAGTAATAGTGAAAAAGGGGTTTTACAGTATATATATATATATTTATATATATATATATGTGTGTGTGTGTGTGTGTGTGTGTCTATGTGTGTTTTATTGTTCACAAAAACAAAGACACATTTTATCTTTCTCTGTGACTGTGCATTTTAACATTAATGCTAATTAGAATTCACCTCTTCAAACCTAGCATCGTGGATAAACTCATTATACGGCACATTTTCCATAATGAGCTCAGGGGGAAATGGACAATTTGTTATTTTAACAGCTGAATAGTGGAAAAAAAATCAATTTTTATGATTGTTCTATGTCTTTTTTTTTCAGGTCATGAAATGAGCAGGTGGCGCAGAAACATTCGAACAGGTCTTACACACACACACACACACACACACACACACACACACACACACACGCGCGCACGTGCACACACATCACACAGATGTGCTCTCTGCCCTTGTCTAGCACACACAGACAGAGACCCTGTCAACCCACCAGACTTATAAATATTTAACATGCTGTCATCCACGTGTGCTCCATACATGTGTCACCCAGCTCTTCAGACTGGACTTTCACTTCAGAGTGTATTATTCCTAGTCAAGGACAGATTTCCAGCCAAATGTTGTTGGGTGTTTCTTGTGTGTGTGTGTGTGTGTGTGTGTGGGTGGGTGTTGGTGTGTGTATGTGCGTATCTAGGTCAGGGCAGAGGGCTTTCTAAGCAAAAGGAGTAGGAGGAGGAGGATATTGTTTTTTTTTTTTGGACAGGCAGAATTAACCTGCTGAGGGAGAACGCTCCATTCAGGTCATAATGACCCAGTTTGAATTTTTTCTTTCTCTTTTCCATTTTTCATTGTGAGCAACAGATGCAAAAAATTATTCCCATTGAAATCACCATAAACCAGTTAATTAAACATTTCAGTCGGCAATCGAAAATGAAAAAGTTGAAATACGGCTTCAAATACTTACACGTGCATACCTAAAGTAAAGTAAAAGCCAAACTCTTCAATTACACAAAGTATGAATGTAAAAAGATTGGCGACAGAAGCATCTTTATTAAGATACCTTAGAATACCACAGCATACGGATTGCTCAGCTACTAATTTTTTTGTGCTCTTTCACTGTAACATAAACCACTTTGCGATCCATAACATCAGAAAAGACATTAGCTGCTCTGTTGCTCTCAGAAATGGGCAGTTCGTTCCAGACGTGTACGCTTTCCTGCCCCTAAGAAATTGCATTTCTAAATGGACGTCTTGGGCTTGTGAGCGGGAATGCTAACTGCTAAGTTGTTCGACCATGCTGTCATGGACTTGACAAAACTGCTGCTGATGTTACTGGATGTACGTATACACAGTTTGGTCCATAGGTTTGCTGACAGTGACAACTTTTAGATGTTTGTGTCTGTTGAAGTGCATTGCTTTTGCTTTACTGCAGCCGCTTTCAGTTGATACTCATCTTCAGAAGGTAAAAAGCAACTCAGGTGACTGACTCAGCCCTTGAAGAACATTCAATTGTTTAGCCATACCAGTTTTTTTCCCCCCCAGAATTAGACAGGATCTGAGCAGACAGTAGTGTTCTATACACTTCAGAATTCATACTATGAGCAGTCACATTATTAATAAACATCAGTGATCCAGTTCCACTGGCAGCCGTAAACACCCATGCCATAATACTGCCTCCACCATGGTTTATGATAAAAAAATTCCATATTCTGCTCTTGTTATCATTTTGGTACATTTGGTTAATCTTTGTTTTTATCAGTCCAAAGAATTAATCAAGCTTTCCTAACAAACTTTTATCTGTCATTCCTGTTCCTGGGTGATTCCCGTTTGCATCGTGAGGTAAATACTCTATATTTACATTCATGAAGACTCTTGATTATGAACTTTAACAATGACATGCCTACTTTTCCCAATGTTCTAGACATGAAAATGAGTTTTCAAGAAAGAAAGTACCAAATTGATGATTTGCCCACACTCTGGTTTGCTCTCTTTGTTTTGGGTTTTCAGCCTCATGATGGCCTCCTCCACTTGCACCAGCACCTTGTTGGACTGCATATTGAGGGTTCTTATGAACATCTACTAAATGCAAAGTCAGCACTTTGAATCAATGCCAAGCTCATATTGTATTTGTATAGAGCTTTTACCAATGGTGACTGGCAAGTATGGAACCTTGAGAGGAACCAGACTCAAAAGGGAACCCATCATTTGGCTGATACCAAATAGTATGACCATAAATAATTCCCAGTTTTACAATGTTGAAGGTGCAGTTGAATCTGATTCAATTCAAGATTTCATTCTGTGAAAACATGAACTAAAGTTAGACTCCTGCTAGTCTGGAATTGTGTTGCTTCTTCATATCAATTCCATCAGGGTGATGTCCAGTATAAAGTATATTTTCCATGGCAAATAACAAAAGAATATGTGCCACTGTAATTGTGTGACTTTTGTATGCTTCTGAGGGCCGTTCACTGTGCACGTCCGTCTGCAAGAAATTTCATCTAAATAAATAATTTTACACTTAACAATATTTCATATTTTGTGAGAACATGTTATTACCTCATGAATGTTTCAAACTGTTTTTTGCTTACATTCTCAAAATATGTGTTGATAAATATTGATCAATTTGAAACATAGTTTAAATAAATATTAATAATGGATTCTGTTGTATATGTATTTCTTTTTTCAGGCTGACATACGGACATAATATTTGGAATTTCAATGCTGAATATTACAGATATATGATGTGCTGTATATTACATAAATAAAAATATTAAGGACATGATAAGTTATATGAACATTTGGAATCGCACCAAGATCCTTCACTGACAATGACGGGTGTATGTGTAAATTATTAGTCATTAGTACATCCCTATAACATGCTCAGATGTCATTTCTTATAATAAATGACATTTTCATTTTCTTTGATAAGAGCAGAGATATTCCACTGAGCCAAATCCCATATTTAATGAAATGTTAATATCTCGGGATAGAGGATATCACCAAGCCACATAAAACTGGTTTCTGCATGAAATATTTGATTTATGCCAAGATAAAGTCTTCTAGATATATAGCAAGATAGTGGACCTGTCTTGAACAGGAATGCCTGTGTTATAAGAACAAGGCAAGTGTTTTTCTTTTTTTTTTTCTTATTTAGTGATCATTTAACTACCCCCAGGTCGATTATTCTCCTATAACAATGCAGCTCAAAGTTTATTATACTTCTTATACTGCCGCAATGTGCAATTTTTTTTTATTTATTTGTTATCATTTGGGAGTCTGGGGTAATTTTTTTTTCTGCACTGCAAAATAAATTAGAAAGTTTTTCCAGTATGGTTATTAAATCTATTTCTGCGTATGTTTACTCATTTCAATCTTGAAAAAGTGTAATGTTAAGCATTGGTTTAGAGGAAGTAGCAAAAACGGAGAATCTGGCAGAAACGTCAAGGAAGAATGTGTGCATGCAACTAAAAACAGGCTTATAATGTAATGTACAAATGTCTTGAGGCAGCCCTCGTTTCTTATTATTTTGCTTCCTAAGAGCCAGTCTTTTTCTAATCTAGTCTTGAGGAATCGCTCTCCAAGCTTTCGTGAAGGACATTTTTGTCTCTCATTTTCAGTCCAGTCCCACCTGAACAGTTTCAGAGGAATGTTTTTGCTTGTTTAGCCAGACAGTGACCGATAATTCATTCAGGCATAAAAACATCTAACTTGATGCATGAACCGGGTGAGAAACGGGTGCAGATGTTGCCAGATGCTGGTGATTAGTACACTGCTGATGCTGAATGCTGAGTGGTTGGAACAGACGAGAGGGGAAATGAGGTCGCTGCTGAGGCTGTTACATAAATGACCAATTATTATTATTTTTTTTATCTTTTGGCACTTTGCAGGCTGTCGCAGTAAAACATTTGTTCTGGCTTTTTTTTTTATTTAATCCACATCATTTAATTGAATTTAGTAAGTAGAAATGAGGGTGGCTCAGGACTTTTGCATGATACTATATTTAATTTATAAAATTAAAAAATCTCATCATTCTTTAATTGTAGAATTTCTCAGTTTGCCCATATTTAAGATTTTTTTGGTGTGACAAAAAATGTATAACGTGCAAGTACAAGATCTTTTCACAACCTATCTGAGATAAGAAAATATCTTTTGCACTGTAACCATGCTAAAAACAGAAAATCATCTGTAGACAATTATAGTTTTGAGTTATTTAAAACAATAAGAAAAAAAATCCAATCCTAAATTGCCAAAGATATTCTAACAAATTCAGTGACTGTCTTGAACACTAACATGAGATGATATTTATAACAACTTATAATGACTTATGACAAGTTTGTTTCTATGTAGTGTATACAATTACTTTTTTAATACGGCATTTCAGAGGTCTCAATTTTGTTTGACATATATTCAATTATAAAAGGCGGCACGGTGGTGTAATGGTTAGCACCGGGTTCGATCCCCGGCCAGGCTCAATTCCCGTCTCTGTGTTCATGGAGTTTCCTCCGCGTACTCCGGTTTCCTCCCACAGTCCAAAGACATGTAGGTTAGGCTAATTGGCGTTCCCAAGTTGCCCGTAGTGTGTGTGTGTGTGCCCTGCGATTGGCACCCTGTCCAGGGTGTACCCTGCCATGTGCCCTAAGTCTCCTGGGATAGGCTCCAGGCCCCCCATGACCCTGAATACAGGATTAAGCGGTATAGATGATGAGTGAGTGAGTAAATTATAAAAGAAAAGAAACATCTCGTCATATACACTACAAGTCAAAAGTATGGACACACCTTTTATTCCTTGTCTGTTGCTGATTTTTATTTGTTTCTACACTGTAAAGAAATGCTGAAGGCGTCCAAAATACTTAATAATCTCCTTTAAACAGTTGATATTATGATGTATCTGCTACTTATAGAGTAAAGCCTTCATAACAGCTCTAATCTGAGGTAAGTTTTGGTCTTGCTTTCCTGGGAAGGTCTTCATGAGAGACAGTTTCATCATGGTGCTTGATGGGTTTTACAAACGCACTCGACACAATACTGTTCTTGCAGGAACTGATCCAGAAAGGCTGACCTTCATGTCTTAAAATAACAGCTGACTGTGTACATAAGGCCATAGGTGTTATAGTTTTGAAAAAAATCCAATATTGTTTTAGAATTAAATCCAAACTTTTGACTGGTACTGTAGAAATGCCAACAAACACTTTATTTAGTATTTACTCCACAGCATATTGATTGTGTACATTAACAGCAAAGAGAAGAATAAGAAAAGAATCGCACACATTCAAGACCGCACCAATTAACGAAGAGTCCATCGGTTAGACATTGCGAAATAGCATTTCCAGACTTGGCGTAGAAGAATCGATGCGTTAACTGGTACCGCGCCTTCTGCAAGCGAATGCGGTCTAATGGCGCGAAGACATGCGTCAATTAATAAACTCAGGCCTGAAATGGACTCCGGGAAAGCACCGAAGGGACCTGACTAGCATCAGGAGCGCGAAACATCTCGGCTAATTCCTCATGCGGATCTTTTTGGGTTTTGCGTGCCATAGAAGTTGAAAGCTCTCTTTGATCGTACACTGCTGGCTCCCCACGGTGACATTACAGCCGAGCAGGCAATTAGAGAAGCGGAGAAGCGCTGCAGGCCAGACGGGGGGGGGGGGGGGGGGGGGGTGGGGGGGGGGGGGGGTAGGGTGAGTGTGTGATGAAAAGTTACAGTCTGATAATCCAGCTGATATGGAGTCGAGATAAGAACAAGTTTTCTTGTTATTTTGAGAGAAATAAAGATGGACCCTTCAGAAGATAGTCGTTCCAAAAGATGATCGTTCCATCTTTGGAGAAGCGTTCCCGGCTATTTTAAAGGCCAATTTCCCAATAAATAAAAAGGTTTATGTTAAAGTCATCAATCTGATATGGTTATGTTCTTGTAGTAACAAAATTCACAACCTTGACATTCAGTAAATTTGAATTAGCAAGCATTAACAAACAAATTAACCTGCACTTTACCTTAGAAAAGTATCATAGCTGTAATAATTGAGACCGGAGGGAGGAGAGGAGGAGAAAAGGAGGATACACACACACACACACACACACACACACACACACACACACACACACACACACACACACATCAGTTTGCCCAAAGAGACTCTCACTCACACACATGCACATGCACACACACACACACACACACACACACAAAAACAGAGACTCTCACTCACAAAAGCGCGCACATAAACACACATACAAAATAAAAGATACTTTACGCGTGCACACGTGGTCACAGTCTTATAGTAAACAGTATATGCGCGCATGGATGTTGACTAGAGCGAGCGTGGAAGACGATTATCCACAATACTGCTTGTGTTTCAAGACTTCGCTCGTTTACTGAGTTAACATTTATTTAAAAAATTAGCTTGTCTTGCAAAACACTCACGGACCAAGATACTCACAATCCAAGGTTCCACTGTAGATTATTAAATCCTATACATAACTGCTTATAACATCGCTTTTACTCAACAATTTGATTTTAGTGCATAACACCGGGCTCTCAGTTCAGGTATTTTACAGACCCTCACCTCGGACTGCTGCAGATGTTTTATCTCATCGTGGCATTGCACATTACTGCACAGTTGCAGAACATATGTGACAAACTGGCTAAAACTTCCCCCAGGAAGAATAAACATATATTGATCTGTTCACTCGTATCTTGCAGTTCAGTTTTCATAGTTTACCTGCGTTTGTGTTTCGTGAGGATTTGTGCAGCTTGTGTCATCTGCATACACTATAAACTATCACATTGATTGGCTCTGTTGAGTGACGCATATAGCCACGCCCACCTCAGGGAATAAAATCGCTATATTCATCCAAAAAATTAAATGCTGGGACTAATCATAACTGCTCGAAATCATAACGGCTCATGATGTCTCTTGTACTCAACGTTTTGATTTAATTAATGGTGCAGGTTTAACCTCAGGCAAAGTTTCATTAATTTCTGGACAGACAGACAGAAATATTTCTGGTCTTCCAGTGTATGAAATATAAAGATATCATTGACATCAAGAGCGAGTTCTGACCAATGACAAAGACAAAATCTTTTTTTTTATTTATATAGATTCTAGAATTATTAAGTCATTTGAAATGTAACTAAAATTAAAACATTTGCTTGCGTTCTGACACTGGAGACTCCTTCCATTACTTTTTTTTCTCTCTATTTACTATTTCTTTCAGGTCAAACACCGTGCTGTTTCGTGAAGCTCTGAAAGCACCCGTGGCTCGTTCCATACACAATAATGTTGAGCAACCTGGTGCATGATGGGAACATCAATAAATAAACACACCCCAAGCTGCATGCGAAGGCTGCGGGTGATCAGACGGCTTCAGAAGGACCTTAATAAAGAATGCACACGTTTTGCCTATTAAGAAGGCACGCACTCTTACACTCGCACCCACGTGCACACACACACACACACACACACACACACACACACACACAGTCTTTAGCCTCCATGATAAACAGCACACTCCGATACAACCCATTACATCCCTCGTCTCCGGTGCCGAGTCAGACCCTAATGAACTTTCTCCCTTGGGAGCTCTTATGCTCTGGATATGATCATAAGGGTGTTATAAAGCAGCGTTATTATAGCACGCCTATAAAGCGTCTACTTTTATTACACCACGCATTAATACTGCATGCGCATCACTCAGGGGCCGAAGAAGAAAAAGCAAAAAGCCCACACCAAACCACGTCCACCTTCCCATGCAGGGGATTATAGAAATCTCAGACATAATGGGTTTTTTTCCCTCTCTCTCTCTCTCTCTCTGCCTTTTTGAACACAGGTTTAAAATCAAGGGAGCATAGGAGGGAAAATAAACTTTTCCTGATTCAAGTTGGACAGACTTTGCTCTTTTATCCGTCTGTCTTTTGCAGTGGGTGCAGGTTTAACAGCGATGCCAAATATACCAACTGAAGCCTCAAGAGCTGCAGAGAGAAGATTTTTTTTTTTTTTTTTTAAGACAGCGAGTTTCACTCATGGCGTATCCGTTCATTTTCATTCCTCACTCTTCTCGTTAGTCTGCCTCTGTCAGATCAGATTCCTTCTAAATGAATCGTACTTGTCCTGTAAAAGCAATTCTGTTTCTGAATCATAGCACTGCTCTGACAAACTGAATAAAAACCCAATTTCATTTCTTCTCGATAAACACGGTGTCGTGAGGAACAGAAAGCGTTTCCATGACAGCTCCGTCTCCGTCTCTGTCTCCGTGCTGAGTCTGTTTAACCAGCGTCCATATAATCGCCGGCAAGCCGGAGACGCTGACGTCCAGCTGTGCGAGGTAATATTTTGATAGAGTGGTGCGCTATGAAGTTAATTGATGTATATGAGCACAGCTGGGTGTTTTTTTTTTTAATGACGTGTTGAGCTGTCAAGTTCACAAACGACATCAAAACAAATAAGCAACGTGTGTTAACATGACGTCCAGAAGCTCAGTGAGGAGCCTCAAGTAGAGATGATCTGATGAGAACATGATTCCACCCAGTGTGCAAACTATTGATGGGACAACCATTAAAAAAATCTGTAAAAAAAAAACCTGAAACACTCCATGGTGCATGTTTCTTTTCCTTCGCACCAGGGCAACTGCTGTGTAGCGGAAACACAAACATATCCCATGAAGGCACGTACGCATAAGGCTAATAACTGGCCATGCTCACAACATGGGTTTGTAAAATGACATGCACACAGAGGCGAGAACCACTACACCATAGTGCCACCAGCAGCTTTAAAAGATATATATATATATATATACTATTTTTCGGCACTAAAGTGAGTACACACCTCTAATTTCATCAAACATTCAGTATATCTTCTCAAAGGACAACACTATAGAAATGAAACTTGGATACTGTATATTTTAGAGTCGTCAATGTGCAGCTTGTATAACAGTATAGATTTACTGTCCTCTGAAAATAACTCAACATACAGCCTGTATTGTCAAAATAGCTGGCAACTAAAGTGAATGCACCCTAATAAGTGATAACAGCTGTACATCTTTAACCAGGCAGAGTCACATGACCTATTCATCATGTCCAAGTGTTTGTCAGTGGACGAGTGTGTCTCCAGACTTGAACTTTATTGAGCACCTGTGGGACGTCCTCAAGAGGAAGGTGGAGAAGCGCCGTGTGTCTGACATCCAGCGGCTCCGTGATATCAGTATGGAGAAGTGGAAGAGGATCCCAGCAACAACATGTGGAGCTCTGGTGAAGTCCAGGCCCAGGAGGATTAAGTCTGTGCTAGATAACGACGGCGCTCACACAAAATACTGACACTTTGGATGCAGTTTTGATATGTTCACTTAGCGTGTACTCATTTTCCTTGCCATCTATTTTAGACAATAAAGTCTGCATGTTGACTTATTGTTAGAGGACAAGCTGCACATTATATCCAAATGTCATTTCAATAGTACTGTCCCTTGAGAACATATAATAAAGTGGTTGCTGAAACGTGAGGGGTGTACTCACTTTTGTAAGATATATATATCAATACAGTGGAACCTTGGATTACGAGCATAATTCATTCTGGAAGTGGGCTCATGTTCAAAAACACTCGTAAACCAAATCATAATTTCCCATAAGAAATAATGAAAACTCAAATTATTCGTTCCACAGCCCCAAAAAATTAATACATAAAAATAATTAATACAATCTATAAAATGAAAATAAAACAAATTAATCTGCACTTTACCTTTTAAAAAAAGTACAAATAAATCCCGACAGATAAGTGTTTCCATTGGTGCACGCAGGCACTGTGTGTGTGTGTGTGTGTATGTGTGTGTGTGTGTGTGTGTGTGTGTGTGTGTGTGTGTGTGTGTGTGTGTGTGTGTGTGTGTGGAATTAGCCCCTTCCCTCGCCTCGTTTTACGCAGTAACACTCCACCTCCCTCTCCCCACCTCGCTTTTTAAGTTTCACAACAAACACACACACACACACACACACACAACGGAAACACCGTTTTAACAGGAAAAAAAGAAATCTCTCTGAGACTGGCATGAGTGCATATTAACAGAATCACTTTTTAAGTTTCACAACAAACACATAAACACAGCAGAAACACCGTTTTAATGGGAAAAAATGGGTGAAAAGGTGAGAGAGTGACGCTCGGTGTCAAAATAAGAGTCGCATGTGTGATACATGATAATCGGCGCTCGTAAACTAATACTTGCTCGGTTTCCGATTAAAAATGGATTAAAAATCTTTGCTCGGTTTGCGGAACACTCGGAAACCACGTTACTCGCAATCCGAGGTTCCACTGTATATGATGGAGACAAGGATTAGATAGCAATAGGAAGAAACCTTGAGAGGAACCAGACTTAACAGGGAACCCATCCGCATTTAGATGATATCACATAGAACATATAAAACTTTTTTCATTCTTCATTCCTTAGAGATTCTGGTCCATGTTGACATGATAACATCATGCAGTTGCTCCACATTAATCCACCACATCCCAAAGCCACTCTACTGTATTGAGATCCAGTGACTGTTGAGGCCTGTGTGAGTACAGTGACCTCATTCTCATGTTCAAGAAACCAGTTTAAGATGATTTTGTGTAATGGCATGTTATCCTGTGGTCATAAAGGCATGCACACGGTCAGCAACAATACTCAGGTAGGCTGTGGCATTTAAACCAAACTCAACGGGCCCCCCCAGCAGCACCAGCCTGTGATACAAGGAAGAATGGATCCATGCTTTCATGTTGTTTAAACCAAATTCTGACCCGACCACACGAATGTTGCAGCAGAAATCGAGACTAATCAGACGAGGCGCCGATCTTGTGTTGTCCAGTGTTGGTGAACCCAATTCTAGCCTCAGGTTCCTGTTCTTGACTGACTAGAGCGGCACCTTCTGCGTCAAGGTTCTCTTCAGCAAACCATGAGATGTTGTTATTTGAGTCACTGTTGCCGTTCTATCAGCCCGACCCAGCCTGGACGTTCTCCTCTGACCTCTGGCATCAACAAGGCGTTTTCACCCAGAGAACTGCCCTCACTGGAGATTTTCCCCTTTTCACACCGTTCTCTGTAAATCCTAGACATGGTTGTGTGTGAAAATCCCAGTAGATCAGCAGTTTCATAAATACTCCAACAACACAGACAATCTTTATCTTTTGTCCCTATTCTGATGCTCGATTTGAACTGGATCATCTAGATCATGTCTGCATGCCTAAGCACATCGAGTTGCTGCCATGTGATTGGCTGATTAGATATTTGATTGACGAGCAGCTGAAACTAATGAAGTGACCTAATGTATGGATTATAATATTATTTTATTAATCTAGAAAAAACTCAAGAGAAGTATCTTCCTTGAAGGATTTTTGGACGGTGAATTGTTCCATGCTTTGTGTTAAAGAGTTTTATGTCGAACTTTTAAGGGTTCCCCGTGGAGTCTTTTCAAGCGCTACAGATTTATATATTTTTTCTCTCAGTGTATATTCCATACATATTTGTGAAACAACAATGCCCGCCTATCCATCAGCACACTGACAGGAAAAGCACACGCAGCCAAATTCCCCGAGGTGGAATTAACTCTTACGATGTTCATTTGTGCACCTTGATGAGTCATAGAAATGAAAGTGTTGCCATCAGCAGGACTTTATTTTATTTTTATTTATTTTTTTCTTAACCGCAGCTTCTACGTGAAATGATTCCCGGATGGATCGATGGGCCTGGCTCTTTCTTTGGACGCAAGCAGAAAGTTCATAAGCGAGACGGAATTGTAGCTCTCAGCTTTATGGGCCGATTGACTATCAGCTCCCCGAGCTCTTGCAAAGTCATCGGCTGCAGAGTTTATGCTTTCATTTCTTCCGAGCCATCATCGTCGGACTCTCTAACAACCGATCCAGGTCTGAATGCACCCTTAAGGTCAGAGTCTTTGACCTTGGGTCCTCGATTGGATGCGTTCCAGGACTTTCTGATGCGAAAACAAATCGTTTCATGATGACACCTTTGAGGCCTGAGGAACGGAGTCAACATCAATGCCGGTGTCATGGGAATATGCCAGAGAGTATGAAGATGGCAGGCGCTGGATCCCAGTTCAAATATGGTGTGATAAAATTTAAAATGGTTCATATAAAGCTGTTCTGTAGTTTGATCATTCAAATTAGATAGCTAACAGACTAGCTTGCTACGTACAAAAGATAATAGTACAAAATCAGAAGGTTCAACAGCAACGATGAACAAACAAAATATTAAAAATAAGAAGATATTTCTATATTATATTAAATAAGAAGATAAGTCTGAGACATTTAGTTTTAGTGGAGAAAAAACAATCAGAGACAAGCATATGGTCTTATGGAAGCAGAATGAAACCTAAGAACCTACTTATGTGGAATTTCTAAACTTCCTGATCGCATGATTAAAAATACCTGTGCAAAGTTTATACCTTGAAATTTTATTTTAACACAGTATACCATAGCGATCATCTGAAATTCCTTCAGTAACTACTTCATCAAATCATAACGTGCGCTATATGTGTTTTTTATATGATACATTTTTCTTACAAGTTATTCACATTCATCTATAATAAAAACAAATAATAATATAATAATAATAATATTTTTATATTGATATAATATTTTAATAATAAAAAAGAAAATAATAATAATAATATTAATAATAATAATAATAAAGACGATATAATAAATAGTACATTTGAATTAAGATCGATTCACTAAATAATAATGATTTTTTTTTTTTTAAAAGAAAGAAATGAAAGAACTGTGAATTGTCGCTGTTGTTGACTTACTGCTCCAAACATCCATCTCGTCTGTGGTTACGTCGAGCTTGTGCTGGATTTCCTACTGCTCCTCGCTCGTACAAAATGATCTGATCTGCACAAAAAGACCGGATTTGATCAGCAATAATTTGATCATCACACTCACATGCACTTAAGAAATCTGATAATGGATGCACGTGTCAGTCAATAATCAGACATCTTTGCTTGATATCCCCTTAAGAAACAGAACTTTTATCTTAAACTCCATTTCCCACGGTGAGGTCAGAGTGACGACACACTTCACATCAGGGACTTTTTATCATCTAAGGAGGAGAGCGGTATCGAGGAACGGTCCGGTCTAAGCTTAATTTACATTGTGTTTAAGGATTAAGAGATTCCGCAGAACCGACCACTGATCAACACCGCAGCAACCACTTGGGAGTTTACCAGCCGTTTGGAATACAACAGCTGGGGCAGCAGCCACGTCCACTCAACTCAGATCAGTTTTACTTGTTAAGAATATCTTTAACTGTGGATATCTTCACAAGGCAGTTTACAGCTTTACACCTGGGTTACCATAGCGACACTTTACTGACCATCCTGGATGTCATTTCAAATCACCTGCTGGATGTCATAGCAACAACACATAGCAACAACATGGACCATCCTGGTTGTCATAGAAACACATTACTGACCTTCCTGGATGTCAAATCAACACCTTAGTGACCATTCCTGTTGCCTTAGCAATACACTGATGCCCGTCCTGAATACCAAAGCAACACCCTAGTAACAACCCTAGAATATAAATAGCAACACCCTCATGGCCATAGACACCATAGACACACTTTAGTGACTATTTGGGATGCAACACCCTAGTGGCCAACCGGGATAATGTAGAAACACCCTAGTAACAACTACTGTAGCTGGGACACCACAGAAACACACTCGCGGCCAATTAGGATATTATAGCAACACCCTAGCGACAAACACCTGGAACACCATAGCAACACCCTAGTGACCACCTGAGATCCTTTAGCTACCTCCTGGTGTCACACAAGCAACTATTTGGAATAGCACAGCAATCGCCTAACATCACTCCAGCAAACACTTAGTATAATAGTAACTGACACAATCAGATAACCATTAGATTATAGATAGATAGCCTAAATGCTGTGTGTTATAATTGATTTTTGATTTTGTTTCTTTAACAAAGATGAGCATTAAGCATTTACAGAATACTTCATCACCAGTTAACTTTGCTAGCTTTAGTAACATTCATTCATGATTCCTTCTTCTATACAAATTTCATGTGTTAAATCATTAAAAAGTACACTTGCCCTATACGTTTGAAATGCGACCACGTATCACTTGGCATCTTTCCAACATATTTATTGTTGTTCCTTTCCTTTTTGGTCACGTGTCTAAAAATAACAATTAACAGCTGTAATATTATTCATCGTGTCCTTCGCATCGTTCCTCAGTCCTTAAGCAGCCGCATCCCATTAATGTTAATAACAGCCCAGGCTTTCAGGCACGAATCATTACTTCCACACGAATGTCGTTCGCCCCAAAGCATAACTGCTGTTCAGAAGTATTGATTTGCATACATTAGCATGAACTTAACACGTTATTGATAATAGATTATGGATGATTGAGGAGTGGATGTGCTGGAGGTTTGTGAAATGAATTAAAGTTACTTTTGACTTTTTTTTTTATTACACATGATATAAGAACACCATGCCAAATAATAGGAACAAGTTTTGTATTCGGCGATATGACGGAAGGCGATATGATGGAAGCCATTGTGTCTCGGATGCTTCTAGAGGAATTCAAGAAGAAATCTCGCAAGACAAGTGAACTTTCCGTGTATAAATCCTGACAAAACCTCACAAGAAGACAGAAAAAGCGCTCAGGTACTAGACATACGGAAGAAGGCGAACGTGTCAAGTGGTCGAATGTTGGTGGGCGTTCCAATGCCAGTCTGGTCAGAACTCTCCTGCTGAAATGCCATGTGTAAAGCCCGGTGCCAGGGCGGCCAGCCAGGCTAGCAGAGCATAATAATGGGATTACAGCACTCTGGGATACTGGGTCATGTACAATTGCAAAAGATATATCGTGCAATATTAATAGCAGTTGCAGTGTTGGAAATCATATCTGGAGAAAAGCTCCATGGAGAGATACTTTAAAGCATGTTAGGATACAAGCAAAATGTGAAAAATAAATGAAACATCAAAAAATCCAAAGAGTAAATAATAAAGTCATGTGGAAATGAATGAGTTTATTTATAAAATATCTTTTGAAAAAAAAAAAAAAAAATTCAGGTGAAATGTAATTAATCATGAAAACCAACGAAGAAGAAAAAAAAACATATCAATTATGAGAAAGAAAAGTAATGTGAAAATGAATGAATCATAAAAGCAAATTATTCATTAGAAAAATGTGTGAAATTAATTAAATCAAATGGCAGAAGACAAAACCAGTCATGTGAGAGAAGGAACAAATCGTGCAGATAAATAATTTGTTTAAAAAATCATATGAAAAATCTAATGAATTAATTTTTTTTTTTTTAAACAACAGAGAAGAAAATGAGTCATTTAAAAATGACCAAGTCATGAAATAAATTGTGCCTATGCCAAAAATTCTACATACAAATAAATGACTGACACAAACATAAATTAGTCTCACGTGTATTAATCACGTGTCAAATGAAACTAATCATGAATCGTGTGGAAGAAAACTAATCATTTATACAAAATGACATGAAAGTAAGTCAACCACATGTCCAAAAAAAGTCATATGAAAATTAACTAATCATCTAATAAAAACATTCCACAACTTCATTAAAGAAAAAAAAAAATCGTACGATATGAATATGTTTCCTTGAAAGTTAACGTGACGCTCTATTCATTGTATAATAAAAAAAAATACTATTTAACGCAGTATGTAAAATAAGATAAAAAAAAAAACAACGTCCTTAATAAAGTCTTAGGTTTTAGCTCCCAGGAGCTCAGATCTCGAGGCAGACCTACAGCTTGGATGTGGAAATTTCGCTTTTAGTGCATCCGACCGTCAGAAGCTCAACGTGCCGACTCGGGGAAAAGGGGGAAGTCTTCCGAAACAATCGCTATCACATGAGATTCACACAGCTCCCATCCACACAGGAAGCAGATGAAAGAAGTGCGATCCCCTCTCTGTCTCTCTCTCTCTCTCTCTCTCTCTCTCTCAGACACACACACACACACTCACGCACACCTTCTAAACCACACGTCTTGTTCCTACCAGGAACATGAATAATTCAAACTGAGATGGGAAGCTGAAAAGCGTAAAAAAAAAAAAAAAAAACTCTTTCCATGATTCCACAGATGATGGGGTAAAGAGAGCGAGAGAGCAAAAAGCATGAAGAAAGAACTCAGGCTTTTATTTTACACAATCCTCTTATCTCATTACATGCTTAAACTCAGTGAGATCATGCTTGTAGTTGATTTTATTTCCATGCGTATAATACTACCAGGAAAAGTGTGTGTGTGTGTGTGTGTGCGTGGTAGGATTTATAGCGTGTAGATGATGTCATTTTTATATCGAATGGAGCACTTCAGTGTGGGGGGTGATGGAGGGCTGTGTCAGGGCGAGCTGCCAGACGTAACCGATTGCTTTTTCAATAACACAAATGACCCGTCATATTTCTCTCTGTCCATTTACTTCTGTTAGTATGTATGAGACGTGACGGGAGAGTGGGTACGTACGAGACGCGGAACATGTGTGCTGCGCCTGCTGTAGGTACAGACGTGACGTGGTGTGACATGAGTGCTTGAAGAAATGATACATGACACTTTAATACACACTAATATTCTGTAAAACACACTAACACTATATAATACACTCTAACTGTCACGGTACGCCAGGTCACGCCCACGCCTCGAGCCAAACTTTGATCACCCATGACTCCTCTCCACATTCCGTCCCGCAGCTTTGGTTTTGCCTCCTCATTCATCAGCTCAAGCACACCTGCTCCATATTTTCATTTCATCACCTCGCTCTATATAAGTCTTGTCCAAGCAACCACTCATTGCCGAATTATTGCGTGCCCCAAGCTCTGTGTTTTTCTCGCCTAGTATACTTTGCTTGCCTAGAAAACTTTGTTGTGTTTCATGTTGCTGACCCATTTTTTGATCCCCTGTTACGTCTCTTTGCCTTACGATTTGGAGTTGTCTGCTACGTTGACTGATTACCTGGTTTTGACCCTTTGTTTTCAATTCTGACTTTGACTCTGCCTTATCCCCCCAGGATACCTGCAATGCTGATCACATGATTTCAGACCAGCTCCTCAATCCACAACCCCGATCTCCTGACACAGCTGCTCTCTCTCTCAATCTGCGCGTCGGATTCAGCACACGCGCCACAGCACTGATCCATCACACTACCACGCTCTTTCTGTGCGTTAAACATTGCATGCGTGCTGCAGGTCTGATCTCCCCGCACAGCTGCGCTCACTCTGCAGGTTGGCCACGGCACTCACTCTGCATCACCCAAATCCCTTAACCCCCTCTACGGCCACCGCCAAGCTACGCCACTGCCCACCTCAGACAGCACCCCAAGTATTGCTTCTCTGCTTTTGCCTCTCCCTCTTTTCTATCCTTCTCAATTTTTCATTAAAATCAGTTAAACTAAGTCCTATCTGTTGTGTCTGCTTTTGGGTTCCCCAAGCCTGCGCGACATAGTCGACGCCGCGTGACACTAACACTCTGTAATACACACTAACACATGGTAACGCATACTAACGCGCAACGATACACACTGATACTTTGCAATAAACAATAAGACACATGAATAGACAATAATACTGTAATACACTCTAAAACTATATAATACACACTACACCTTAGTAGTACACACTAAGGCGCTGCAATACACACTAACACTCTGCAATACACACTAATACACGGTAATGCAGGAACATATTGTAATACACACTACTGGGCTGTACTACACACTAACACACTATAATGCACACTAAAGCGAGATAATATACACTAAACCTCTGTTAAGCTCTTATACACACTAACAGTCTTATACACACTAACCTTAAAAAAAGCCCTCAAGCTCTGTAACACACATGAACACACCGTAATACACACTGACACACTGTACCACCCACTAATAGACTGTAACACACTAACACACTGTATCACACACTGATACACTGCAACACACACTAATACACTGTAATACACAATAACACTCTGTAATACACACTGATACACTGTAACACACACTAATACACTTTGACGCACACTGACACACTGCAACACACACTAATACACTAACACACACTGACACATTGCAACACAGACTGACACACTGCAACACACACTACTACACTTTAACACACACTGACACACTGCAACACACACTAATACACTTTAACACACACTGACACACTGTAACACACACTAATACACTTTAACACACACTGACACACTGTAACACACACTAATACACTTTAACACACACTGACACACTGCAACACACACTAATACACTTTAACGCACACTGACACACTGTAACAGATACTGACACACTGCAACACACACTAATACACTGTAACACACACTGACACACTGTAACACACTAATACACTGTAACACACATGGACACACTGTAACACACAGTAATACACTTTAACGCACACTGACATAATGTAACACACACTGACATACTGTAACACACACTGACATACTGTAACAGACACTGACACACTGCAACACACACTAATACACTGTAACACACACTACTACACTTTACGGCAGACTGACACACTGTAACAGACACTGGCACACTGCAACACACACTAACACACCGTAACACACACTGACACACTGTAACACACACTACTACACTTTAACACACACTGACACACTGTAACACACAGATCCACTGCAACACACACTAATACACTTTAACGCACACTGACACACTGTAACAGACACTGACACACTGCAATACACACTAATACACTGTAACACACACTGTAACACACATGGACACACTGACACACTGTAACACACAGTAATACACTTTAACGTACACTGACATACAGTAACACATACTAATACACTGCAACACACACTGACTCACTGTAACGAACAGTAATACACTGTAAAGCACAGTAATACACTGTAACACACACTGACACACTGCAACACACACTGACTCACTGTAACGAACAGTAATACACTGTAAAGCACAGTAATACACTGTAACACACACTGACACACTGCAACACACACTAATACACTTTAACACACACTAACACACTGTAACACACACTGACACACTGTAACACACACTACTACACTTTAACACACACTAACACACTGTAACACACACTGACACACTGTAACACACACTGACACACTGTAACACACACTACTACACTTTAACACACACTGACACACTGTAACACACACTACTATACTTTAACACACACTAACACACTGTAACCCACACTAACACACTGTAACACACACTACTACACTTTAACACACACTGACACACTGTAACCCACACTACTACACTTTAACACACAGTAATAGACTTTAACGCACAGTGACACACTGTAACACACACTGACAGACTGTAACACACACTACTACACTTTAACACACACTAACACACTGTAACACACACTGACACACTGTAACACACACTACTACACTTTAACACACACTGACACACTGTAACACACACTACTATACTTTAACACACACTAACACACTGTAACCCACACTAACACACTGTAACACACACTACGCCTTACTGTCTGGTTGTTCAATTAGGTGTATAAACAAGCTTCAGTTAGTACAGAATGCAGCAGCGAGAGTCCTCACTAAAACCAGAAAATACGAGCACATCACCCCTATCTTATCTACACTGCATTGGCTCCCTGTGAAATTTCGCATCGATTTTAAGATACTACTTTTGACATTTAAAGCACTAAATGGTCTCGCGCCACAGTATTTGAGTGAACTGTTAGTGTCTTACGATCCGCCACGCCTACTTCGATCAAAGAATGCAGGCTGCCTGTCAGTACCACGTATTATTAAAACTACAGCAGGGGGCAGAGCTTTTTCTTACAAAGCCCCAAAGTTATGGAATAGTCTTCCTATTAATGTTCGGGACTCAGACACAGTCTCAGTGTTTAAGTCTAGGCTAAAAACCTATTTATTTAGCCAAGCATTTTTGTAAATAGATTAACCTTAGGTAAAGGAGCAGATCTGGGGGACTCATAGACGTAGAGTATTCTGGTGAACTGGTATGTTTAGATGCTGTCCTCCCCACTCTCATTGTTCACTCAGGTTTGTTGACGGTGAGGTGATTGGTTGCTTTACATCTCAGGGAGCCCTCATGTTTGTGTTTCCTTCTGGCTCTCCCTTTTAGTTATGCTGTTATAGTTAGTCCTGCCGGAGTCTCTGCTTGCACTTTGCACTAAATATACATTCACCTATACATGCTGACTGTGACCATACCTAACTGCCATCTCTCCTTATTTTCTGTTCTCTCCTTTTCTGCTCTCTTCTCTCTCTCTCTCTCCCCCTCTTCTTTCCCTCTCTCTGTCTCTCTGTCAAACTATACATGTTTCGCTCCTGAGTTGCCAGTGATCCAGACCCCTCTGCCCTCTGGAGCCGTCTAACCCATCCTGGAGTCCTGCTTCTGGTTGGAGATCTCGTCGCATGGATGCCCCGTGTGGTCTGCCTGGATTCGTATGGTGGCTGGGGATGGTTTCCATGAAGACTCTCCTGTCATCGAGTGATGCTCTGGGGACCTGTGACTTCAGTTGTTCGATACTCAGGACCGGAATCCCCTACAGTCTACCTGAGCCTCCGGGAACAAACTGGACTCCTTTTAATTTTAAAACATCTCTTGTTACACTGAACTTCCAGTCTTGCACATTATTATGCTGAGCAATTCCTGCTATCCGTTATCACCCAGATGAGGATGGGTTCCCTGTTGAGTCTGGTTCCTCTCAAGGTTTCTTCCTATTACCATCTCAGGGAGTTTTTCCTTGCCACCGTCGCCCTCGGCTTGCTCATCGGGGACAATCTTGTCATTTTGATTCATATACATTGCATAAAAACTTACTTCTTTTTAATGTGTAAAGCTGCTTTGCGACAATGTCAATTGTTAAAAGCGCTATATAAATAAAATTGACTTGACTTGACTTGACTACTACACTTTAACACACACTGACACACTGTAACACACAGATCCACTGCAACACACACTAATACACTTTAACGCACACTGACACACTGTAACAGACACTGACACACTGCAATACACACTAATACACTGTAACACACACTGTAACACACATGGACACACTGACACACTGTAACACACAGTAATACACTTTAACGCACACTGACATACAGTAACACATACTAATACACTGCAACACACACTGACAAACTGAAACACACAGTAATACACTGCGACACACACTAATACACTGTAACACACATGGACACACTGTAACACACACTGACACACTGTAACACACACTGACACACTTTAACACACAGTAATACACTTTAACGCACACTGACACACTGCAACACACACTGACATACTGTAACGCACACTGACACACTGCAACAAACACTAATACACTTTAACACACACTGACACACTATAACACACACTGACACACTGTAATACACACTAATACACTTTAACACACACTGACACACTGTAACACACACTAATACACTGTAACACACACTGCAACACACAATAATACACTGTTAAACACACTAATACACTGTAACACACAATAATACACTGTAACCCACACTAATACACTGTAACACACACTAATACACTTTAACACACACTAATACACTGTAACCCACACTAATACACTGTAATACACACTAATACACTTTAACACACACTAATACACTGTAAGACACACTGACACACTTTAACACACACTAATACACTGTAACACACACTAATACACTGTAATACACACTAATACACTGCAACACACACTAATACACTGTAATACACACTAATACACTGTAACAGACACTGACACACTGCAACACACACTGATACACTGCAACACACACTGATACACTGCAACACACACTGATACACTGCAACACACACTAATACACTGTAACACACACTGATACACTGTAACACACATTAAATACACTGTAACACACATTAAATACACTGTAACACACAATAATACACTGTAACCCACACTAATACACTGTAACACACACTAATACACTTTAACACACACTAATACACTGTAATACACACTAATACACTTTAACACACACTAATACACTGTAACACACACTGACACATACACTGTAACACACACTAATACACTGTAACACACAATAATACACTGTAACACACATTAAATACACTGTAACACACAATAATACACTGTAACCCACACTAATACACTGTAACACACACTAATACACTTTAACACACACTAACACACTTTAACACACACTAATACACTGTAATACACACTAATACACTTTAACACACACTAATACACTGTAACACACACTGACACATACACTGTAACACACACTAATACACTGTAACACACACTAATACACTGTAACACACACTACATTAATACACTTTAACACACACTAATACACTGTAACACACAGTAATACACTGTAACACACACTAATACATTGGAAAACAGAACAATATTAATACATTTTTCTGCACTGACCCTCTCTCTCTCTCAACCCCCCCCCCCCCCCCCACACACACACACACATATTACTCTGATACCCACTAATACCGTTCTCTATTACACACTTTATAACAGTAGCACGTTTATATACTTTATATATATATATATATATATATATATATATACTTAATGTGTGGATTTATTAAAGGATGTAACATGTAATATTGTTATTAATCCTGTAATAAATCTATATTCCCGGTGTTTTATTGTGTCAGTGTTAAGGGTACAGGCACGCGCACAAGACTGAACTCAATGAACCCTTTTTTTTTTCCTTTTATACGCCGCTTTAATATAGCTCTCCGCTCAGAGACATGAATGGCATCCCGTCGTCCAATCTTCTTGCAGTATTTGCCTTGGCCACGCCTCTCATCAGAGTGTGGCCCTGCCTCACGGGCTTATCCGGCGCTACAGTTCCAACCCCCCTCCTTACCATATATGGTCACGCACTGAGAGCTGAGTGGCAGGTGCGCGCGCGCCTGCTCTCTCGCGCTCTCTCCCTCTCGCTCTCGCGCTCTCCCTCTCTCCGTGCGTGCGCTCGTGCAGTCGGTCCGCGCGAGGCGCCCGGCGCGCGATCTCTCCGTCTCAGCCGTCTCTCTCTCTCTCTCTCTCTCTCTGTCCCGATGCTATCTCCGCTAACTTCCACCTCACCTGATTTAACGATTTATTTATTTTATATGAAAATTTTAAAATAGAAAATATTAGGGTTTTTAATTGAGGCTAAATGAGGAAAGTGATGCTGAATGTTCCCACGGGACTGTGAAGAAGTCTTTTCCCTGGATTTCTGTCCACTCGCGTTAGCATCATCATCACCATCATCATGGACGTCCTGGCCAACTACAGCATCTTCCAGGAGCTCCAGCTCGTCCACGACACCGGCTACTTCTCCGCCATGCCGTCTCTGGAGGAAAACTGGCAGCAGGTTGGAACTTCTCCTGGTTTCTCTTTTCATTTATCCTTTTCATCATCCACTTTTTTGTGTCCCTTCATTCAGCATGAACAACTTGTATAGTGTCGCTGAGAGTCAGTGTGTCCATCCACCCGATGTGTCCATCCACTCTGTGTGTCCATCCACTCTGTGTCCATCCACTCTGTGTGTCCATCCACTCTGTGTCCATCCACTCTGTGTGTTCATCCACTCTACACTACAGCATGTGTGAAGGAGATTGAAGGAGCAGGATAGAGAAACAGCTTTAACTTACACACTGTAACTAACACTCATTAACACACTCTATAAGAGACAGTGTAACACATCCTGTAGTGTATATAATGTAACTCAATGTAACAGACACTGTAGCACATACTGTAACCCACCAGGTAGTGTATACTATAACACTGTAACACACACTGTAACACTCACTAACACACACTGTAACACTCATTAACACACACTGTAACACTCACTAACACACACTTTAACACTCATTAACACACACTGTAACACTCAATGTAACACACAGTGTAACACTCATTAACACACACTGCAACACTCATTAACACACACTGTAACACTCAATGTAACACACACTGTAACACTCATTAACACACACTGTAACATGCGCTAACACACTGTAACACTCATTAACACACACTGCAACACTCACTAACACACACTGTAACACTCATTAACACACACTGTAACACTCAATGTAACACACAGTGTAACACTCATTAACACACACTGTAACATGCGCTAACACACTGTAACACTCATTAACACACACTGTAACACTCATTAACGCACACTGTAACACACTAACACACTGTAACACTCACTAACACACATTTTAACACTCACTAAAACACCATAACACTCATTAACACACACTAACATTGAATAACACGCATTGTAACACTCACTAACACACACACTGTAACACTCACTAACACACACTTCGACACTGTGACACTCACTAACACACACTGTAACACTCACTAACACACATTGTAACACTCACTAAAACACCATAACACTCATTAACACACACTAACATTGAATAACACGCATTGTAACACTCACTAACACACACACTGTAACACTCACTAACACACACTTCGACACTGTGACACTCACTAACACGCACTGTAACACACACACTGTAACACTCACTAACACACACTTCGACACTGTGACACTCACTAACACACACTGTAACACTCACTAACACACATTGTAACACTCACTAAAACACCATAACACTCATTAACACACACTAACATTGAATAACACGCATTGTAACACTCACTAACACACACACTGTAACACTCACTAACACACACTTCGACACTGTAACACTCACTAACACGCACTGTAACACACACACTGTAACACTCACTAACACACACTTCGACACGAACACTCACTAACACACACTGTAACACTCACTAACACACACTGTAACACTCATTAACACACACTAACATTGAATAACACGCACTGTAACACTCACTAACACACATTGTAACCCTCACTAAAACACCATAACACTCATTAACACACACTAACATTGAATAACACGCATTGTAACACTCACTAACACACACACACACTGTAACACTCACTAACACACACTTCGACACTACAACACTCACTAACACACACTGTAACACTCATTAACACACACTAACATTCAATAACACGCACTGTAACACTCACTAACACACACACTGTAACACTCACTAACACGCACTGTAACACTCACTAACACACACACTGTAACACTCACTAACACACACTGTAACACTCACTAACACACACACTGTAACACTCACTAACACGCACTGTAACACACACACTGTAACACTCACTAACACACACTTCGACACGAACACTCACTAACACACACTGTAACACTCACTAACACACACTATAACACTCATTAACACACACTAACATTGAATAACACGCACTGTAACACTCACTAACACACATTGTAACACTCACTAAAACACCATAACACTCATTAACACACACTAACATTGAATAACACGCATTGTAACACTCACTAACACACACACACACTGTAACACTCACTAACACACACTTCGACACTACAACACTCACTAACACACACTGTAACACTCATTAACACACACTAACATTCAATAACACGCACTGTAACACTCACTAACACACACACTGTAACACTCACTAACACGCACTGTAACACTCACTAACACACACACTGTAACACTCACTAACACACACTGTAACACTCACTAACACACACACTGTAACACTCACTAACACGCACTGTAACACACACACTGTAACACTCACTAACACGCACTGTAACACTCACTAACACACACACTGTAACACTCACTAACACACACTGTAACTCTCACTAACACACACACTGTAACACTCACTAACACACACTGTAACACTCACTAACACACACACTGTAACACTCACTAACACACACTGTAACTCTCACTAACACACACACTGTAACACTCACTAACACACACTGTAACACTCACTAACACACACACTGTAACACTCACTAACACACACTGTAACACTCACTAACACACACACTGTAACACTCACTAACACACACTGTAACACTCACTAACACACACACTGTAACACTCACTAACACGCACTGTAACACTCACTAACACACACACTGTAACACTCACTAACACGCACTTCGACACTGTAACACTCATTAACACACACTGTAACACTCTCTAACACACACACAGTAACACTCACTAACACACACAGTAATACATCCTGTAGTGTACACTGTAACTCAATGTAACAGACACTATAACACGTACTCTAACATATATTGTATCAACCTACACACAACACACCAACACTGTGTAACACACACCCTTTAGTGCGTACTGTAATAAACTGTAACACACTAATGCTTTGTAACTCATGCTGTAGCACTGTGTAGCATCATAACACTACCGCTGTGTAACACACACTTCAGTACATACTGTATTACACTGTAATAGGAACAAACTGCAACACACTGTAACACACTAATGCACTGTAACACACACACACATACACACACACACACACACACACACACACACACACACACACACACACACACAATGTCCACATACTGTGACACATTAATACATTGTAACACACACTGTAGCGCATATTCCTGACACTAACACACTCTCTAACACTCAAACACACTCCCTAACCCCAAAACACACTCCCTAACACTAACACACTCCCTAACACTAACACACTCCCTAACACCCAAACACACTTCCTAACACTAACACACTGCCTAACACTAACACACTCCCTAACACTAACACACCCCTAATATCCAAACACACTCCCTAACACCCAAACACACTCCCTAACACCCAAACACACTCCCTAACAGTCAAACACACTCCTTAACACCCAAACACACTTCCTAACACTAACACACTCCCTAACACTAACACACCCCTAATACCCAAACACACTCCCTAACACTAACACACTCCCTAAAACTAACACACTCCCTAACACCCAAACACACTTCCTAACACTAACACACTCCCTAACACTAACACACCCCTAATACCCAAACACACTCCCTAACATTAACACACTCTCTAAAACTCAAACACACTCCCTAACACAAAAACACACTCCCTAACATTAACACACTCCCTAACAATAACACACTCTCTAACACTCTAACACACTCCCTAACACAAACACACACCCTAACACTCAAACACACTCCCTAACACTAACACACCCCCTAACACTCAAACACACTCCCTAACACAAACACACACCCTAACACCCAAACACACTTCCTAACACTAACACACTCCCTAACACTAACACACCCCTAATACCCAAACACACTCCCTAACATTAAAACACTCTCTAACACTCAAACACACTCCCTAACACAAAAACACACTCCCTAACATTAACACACTCCCTAACAATAACACTCTCTAACACCCAAACACACTCCCTAACACTAACACACTCCCTAACAGTCAAACACACTCCCTAACACTAACACACCCCTAATACCCAAACACACTCCCTAACACTAACACACTCCCTAAAACTAACACACCCCCTAACACCCAAACACACTCCCTAACACTAACACACTCCCTAACACTAACACACCCCCTAACACAAACACACTCCCTAACACTAACACACCCCCTAACACAAACACACTCCCTAACACTAACACACCCCCTAACACAAACACACTCCCTAACACTAACACACCCCCTAACACAAACACACTCCCTAACACAAACACACTCCCTAACATTAACACACTCTCTAACACTCAAACACACTCCCTAACACAAAAACACACTCCCTAACACTAACACACTCCCTAACACCCAAACACACTCCCTAACACTAACACACTCCCTAACACTAACACACTCCCTAACACCCAAACACACTCCCTAACACTAACACACCCCTAATACCCAAACACATTCCCTAACACTAACACACTCCCTAACACTAACACACCCCCTAACACCCAAACACACTCCCTAACACTAACACACCCCCTAACACAAACACACCCCCTAACACTAACACACCCCCTAACACAAACACACTCCCTAACACTAACACACCCCCTAACACTCAAACACACTCCCTAACACCCAAACACACTCCCTAACACTAACACACTCCCTAACATTAACACACCCTCTAACGCCCAAACACACTCCCTAACACTAACACACCCCCTAACACTCAAACACACTCCCTAACACTAACACACTCCTTAACACTCTCATACACTCCCTAACACTAACACACCCCCTAACACAAACACACTCCCTAACACTAACACACCCCCTAACACAAACACACTCCCTAACACCCTAACACACTCCCTAACACCCTAACACACTCCCTAACACCCAAACACACTCCCTATCACTAAGACACTCCCTAACACCCAAACACACTCCCTAACACCCAAACACACTCCCTAACATTAACACACCCTCTAACGCCCAAACACACTCCCTAACACTAACACACCCCCTAACACTCAAACACACTCCCTAACACTAACACACTCCTTAACACTCTCATACACTCCCTAACACTAACACACTCCCTAACACTAACACACCCCCTAACACCCAAACACACTCCCTAACATCCTCACACACACCCTAACACTCTAACACACTCCCTAACACAAACACACACCCTAACACTCAAACACACTCCCTAACACTAACACACCCCCTAACACTCAAACACACTCCCTAACACAAACACAGACCCTAACACCCAAACACACTCCCTAACACTAACACACCCCTAATACCCAAACACACTCCCTAACACTAACACACTCTCTAACACTCAAACACACTCCCTAACACAAAAACACACTCCCTAACAGTAACACACTCCCTAACACCCAAACACACTTCCTAACACTAACACACTCCCTAACACTAACAGACCCCTAATACCCAAACACACTCCCTAACACTAACACACTCCCTAACACTAACACACCCCCTGACACTAACACACCCCCTAACACAAACACACTCCCTAACACTAACACACCCCCTAACACCCAAACACACTCCCTAACACGAACACACCCCCTAACACCCAAACACACTCCCTAACACTAACACACCCCCTAACACTCAAACACACTCCCTAACACTAACACACACCCTAACACCCAAACACACTCCCTAACACTAACACACCCCTAATACCCAAACACACTCCCTAACAATAACACACTCCCTAACAGTCAAACACACTCCCTAACACCCAAACACACTTCCTAACACTAACACACCCCCTAACACCCAAACACACTCCCTAACACTAACACACCCCCTAACACAAACACACTCCCTAACACTAACACACCCCCTAACACTCAAACACACTCCCTAACACTAACACACTCCTTAACACTCTCATACACTCCCTAACACTAACACACCCCCTAACACTAACACACTCCCTAACACAAACACACACTCTAACACCCAAACACACTCCCTAACACTCAAACACACTCCCTAACACTAACACACTCCCTAACACTAACACACCTTCTAACACTCAAACACACTCCCTAAGACTAACACACTCCCTAACACTAACACCCCCCCTAACACTCTAACACACTCCCTAACACAAACATACCCCCTAACACCCAAACACACTCCCTAACATCCTCACACACACCCTAACACTCTAACACACTCCCTAACACAAACACACCCCCTAACACCCAAACACACTCCCTAACACTAACACACTCCCTAACACAAACACACCCCCTAACACCCAAACACACTCCCTAACACTAACACACTCCCTAACACTAACACACCCCCTAATACTCAAACACACTCTAAAAAATCTGTGACATAATCCATAACACACACTCCCTTACACTCTCTACTACCCTCCCCAAAACTTCCTCACACACTGGGACTCTTTTTTTATCACACTCCCTCACACACTCCCTTTCACTCTCGAACTAACTCACTTCACTAACACCAGCGCACTAAAACACAATTACAGTCAAACACACTCTTGTACTCCTGCAGTTTGTGCACATGACAAATAATAATGAACAATGAATAAAACTTAATCTAACACCTTAACCAGCGCCATGACTCCCTTTCACACTGACACACACTTACACCATCCTAAACACACTCTCCCTGACACACTTTAAACTGGTAGCACACATTTTATTATATATATATATATATATATATATATATATATATATATATATATATATATATATGTGTGTGTGTGTGTGTGTGTGTGTGTGTTTGTTTGTGTGTGTGAATTAAGGGATAACAAGGGTTTTATTTAGTTGCTGATTCACACACACACACACACAGAGTGTTTAATGAACCCTTTTAGCATTAAAGAACCCTTAGCATATTTAATTAATTCGAACAATATTAACTGTAAACTTTTCAGCCCTAAAGCATAAATAAGCCCCGCCCACTCAGGCTCAGACACGGGGGGAGCGCTTATATATGGCACGAACGTCTAAGTGATTATAACGATAAGAATCTGATACTGCGATACAGAAAATAGTGTTTAATTTAAACAGGAGTAAATGCACCCGGGATGCTGCAGAGACTATTTCAGGTCAAGGTGGGAGGGTTAGATTTTTTTTTTTTTTCCCCCTTTTTTTTTTTTTGGTGTGTGTGTGAGTCTATTTTTGGCTCCGAAGAGAAGTCAAAGCGTCTTTTGTTCTCACTGCATCCATTTCAGACCGTCCTGTTATTTTTAGATCTCTGAAATCTTGCTGCGGCTGCAGGAGCGCGAGCGCCGAGGAGACACGTGAGCACCTGAGAGCTTTCAGGACCAGGAGAGAGAGAAAGAGAGAGAAAACACACACACACACACACACAACAGACGTACTGTATAAACTGCATTACATTACTAACATTATTTTCACCTTTTTCTTTTCTACTCCAGACTTAATTGAATTAGACCTTTTATTTATTTATTTCTTGCTCTTTCTTTCCCCGCCCCCACGTTTAGGTCCGATATCGACGAGGACATTGAGTAGTTCTTGTAACCGATAAGGTAATGACTTCCCAAGTCATGTGACCAGCGATCGGGTCCGAGCTTGCGCAGCCGTTTAGAAGGTTCACATTTACTCTGTCGAAGAAGCAGAAATGAGGAATATAGACCTTCTTCTTCTTTTTTTTTCTTTCTGAAAAGAAAGACGTGGGTCTGCATATGAATGCTTTGTCCCTTGGTGAAGCGAATTAGACATGCATCAGATAAGAAAAGAAGTAACAGCTTGACTTCCCGTCACTCCTACGAAACCATGCGCTTCTGCACTTCTCTCGCAGAAAAAACAAAAACAAAAAAGAACCGTCGAGTCGATGTATCCAGCCCCGGAGCTCGCCGCTGATGAGCGCAGACGGGGAAAAAGTGCCGAGCCTGCATTTTTTTTCTCTCTCTCTTCTCAGTAGGCCCTCAGATCGTTTTACGGCCAAACAAGAAACATAGCGAAAGAGGAAATGATTTATAACGTCTCCCAGAATAACTTCCGCGTCTGCTTCGTCAGCGATAACTTCGATGCATGAACGAAATTCTTTTTATTTTTTTCTTTTATTTTTTTGCACGGCGGACATTAGCGGCGTTAACGAGCACGTCATTCGTCATGTCAGAAGATCGCGAGACGTGTAACGGAGCCCGGATGCTTGTTGCAGAGGTTGATCGAAATCAGGGCCGGGGTTTGATTACATCTGGCAAGCGTCCATAATTGAAAAACGACAAAACGAGAATGAGTCGCTCGCTCTCGTTAAGCTCGCGCAGGCGGCGAGCGCGATATAGTTATCACGGGGATGGAGTGGCGGAGCGCCGGAGCGCTGGAATATCCTTAATTAACACTAGACTATAATTAGAGTCTAGACTGAGATTGTTTCTCTCTACACCCTCTGGCTGTGTGTGAGAGTGTGTGTGTGTGTGTGTGTGTGTGTGTGTGTGTGTGTGTGTGTGTGTGTGTGTGTGTGTGTGTTTCTGTGCTTTCCTAGTTTAAACAAAAGAGAAGCTGCAGCACTGAAAATAACATTCTTGCAAAAAAGTTAATAAATAAAATAAGTTCACTGCATCACGACAAATGAATGCGTTTCTCAAAATGGCCAGCGTCTGGCTCTATTTCCTAACCGGCTTCTAGCCTTGACCCTTTTTTTTCAGGCCCTTAATGTCATGACCGCAATCTTTTTACACTGACAGGAATGAAGTGCGTGAAGAACCGCACCATCCAATTAAGTGCCTGAGAAAGCGCACTAATGAGATCCGGACAGAATCTGGAGAAATCATTTTCTCGTAACTCAGAACCAGAAGCCGCAGCATCCTCGGACACGTTTTCAGCGTTTTTTTTTTGTTGTTGTTGTTCCGTCCGATCTACGTCGCTACAACGTGATCCGTCTTCAGCGGGAAGGCAGTTTGACTTCGACTGTAGCAGACAATAATGTTTCAAACCTGTAGGAGGCGCTTGTAGTTCTCTCCTTCTCCTCTTATATCTTCTAAGGTTCATCAACGTCCCACATCGCTAACTAGCCAAGGTGGCTTTCTACTGCATTGCATTCTAGGAATTTTACGTCAACCTTTCTTTCTCTGGAAGATGCTGACGTTCGGTCTTGGATTTGGTTCTAAATCCTGGCCCCGATTCACGCGTCCTACTTCTCCTCCAGACGATGCCTTGAAGGACGTCCAGTTCAGCGTTTTTATTCATGTCAGTATTAGAACGTCTTGTTCATGCTATGATTCAAGGCGTCCATCACTTTGTCCCCTACGATGAAGCGTTCCCTAAATGAACCGTATCTGAAAAAGGAAGCGCCTTAAAACAAGAATTTGACTCGGGTATCTTTTGGGCATTTCCGTACGCTCTGACACGGTGTCTGATGTCTCAGCTCGAAGTCTTGCAGTGCAAAGTGATTACAGACCAGTGTTCCCACACAGGTGTGAAATGTACCCGCGGTTGTATGGAGCGGAGCGGAGCGGCGTTACCCCCCAGCACAGAAGTGTTCTACTACATACAACAACAACGACTACATATGACCTTTAAGACGATATTTTCATTTATTTGCTATTCCTATTTATTTGACAGCCTAGTAACCCTAATAATACTAATAAAGATATAAAGGGTCAGGATTTATATCAAAATAGAGTTATCTTTAGGCATATTCTTTTTTTTTGTTTTATTTATTTATTTTATTTTCAGCACAATCTTGGATATGTGCGTTATGATATGATGAACTGCATTTTACACACCTGACTGAAAAAGAACCAGCACAAATTCATAAGATCACTCAATTTCACATTTTATGGTTGTTTTTAGTTTGTTTCTGTGACCAATAATAATAATAATAATAACAATAATGTGATGAATGTGACATCATAAAGGTATACCTTATAAAAGTAATAATAACTTTGGTTCTGTATAATGTATCAAAAACCCAAATGCTCATTTTGACGTCCGGAGCCTCCTCTGTTGACACACAAACACACACACACACACACACACACACACACACACTTGCAGGATGTCTGTATAAGCTGGTTCTTTATTAATTTTTTTCTTTTTGACTAGTGCTGTGTCGCCGCACCGATCTTTGCTGCTTGATTTATTTATTTTTTATTAATCTTGCTGGATTTTATAATCCTGAGTTTTCTTATTCTTTTTCTCATCTGCGCTCGATTAATTAGTAGCGCACAGTACACCGCGGTTCCTGTTTATTCTGGCAGCGCGAGAGCAGTGTACCATCCGCTACAAATTAATCGATCACGGATGGAATCTTTCTCTCGCGCAGATTCTTAGTCGGCAAATATACTTGAGCGATATATACAGTGCAGACCAAAAGTTTGGACACACCTTCTCATTCAAAGAGTTTGAATTTGTATTATGGCAAGAAAAAAGCAGCTAAGTAAAGAAAAACGAGCGGCCATCATTACTGTAAGAAATGAAGGTCAGTCAGTCCGAAAAATTGGGAAAACTTTGAAAGTGTCCCCAAGTGCAGTCACAAAAACCATCAAGCGCTACAATGAAACTGGCTGACATGCGGACCGCCCCAGGAAAGGAAGACCAAGAGTCGCCTCTGCTGCGGAGGATAAGTTCATCCGAGTCACCGGCCTCAGAAATCGCAGGTTAACAGCAGCTCAGATCAGAGAGCAGGTCAATGCCACACAGAGTTCTAGCAGCAGACACATCTCTAGAACAACTGTTAAGAGGAGACTGTGTGAATCAGGCCTTCATGGTAGAATATCTGCTAGGAAACCACTGCTAAGGACAGGCAACAAGCAGAAGAGACGCGTTTGGGCTAAAGAACACAAGAAAGAACACTCTTTGAATGAGAAGGTGTGTCCAAACTTTTGGTCTGTACTGTATGTGTGTGAAACACTGCAGACGTCGGGTCTAAATAATAAAATTAAAATAAAAAACCTTTGTGATCTTTTGATACAGCATCCCTGGAACATATAGGGTTAAGGGCCTCCTTCAAGGGCCCAACAATGGCAACCTGGTGGAGGTGAGACTCGAACCGCCAACCTTCCGATCAGTAACTCAGTCCCTTAACACTCTGAGATACCACCTCTTCCACTTTTGAGAAAGTGATCGCTTAAAGAATTTAAATATTTCTCATTTTCAGGCTCAGCTGTCAGAGCAAGGCCAAGCGTCTGTGAGTGTGTGTGTGTGTGTGTGTGGCTTAGATCAGCACTTCTGCTCTGTCGTATGCAAACCCAGCTGTATTTCCATATGCTCCGACTCCACGTTCTACATGACCGAAACCCTCGTCCTGTCCTGAACACCCTGACCTCAGCGTACACATTATCGTCCTCCTATTATTCACAACCAGCTGGTTGTATAAACGGCCATACGTTTCAGTGTTGAACCGTATCCCAAACAACTTCAGACTTACTCCTCTTGACTAAGCATAGGTCCGAGGGTCACTTTCACACTTCTTGCATTAAAACCCTTGGACATCTCTGCATCCAGCCAGAAGTGTGAGTTAAAGAGAGCATTAAGAAGAAAAAAAAAACCCTTGTTCTCCTGTTTCTCTCACACCCCTGGTCCTCTGTTTCATTGAGGGAAATGAAGCCGAAGCGTCATGCTGCGAGAACAAGAGGCTGGTGTAAAAAAGCGTGACTCATCCCTCTCAGTTCTCCCTGCATGCTAAATCACACCGACATGACTGAGAAAGCCTCCTGGGTGGAGGTGGCAGCGGATGGGAAGGTGGGGCGCGGGCCATTTCGTCTAAACAGTATTCTCGTTTAATAGGCGTAAACAAACGAACGACCCGACAACCTGCAGAGAACTTGCGTAAATCCAGAGTAAATAAGTCACTACGCTGAAGCCGGGATTTCGCAGGCGGCAAAGGAAGTGAAGGTGAATGTTTCTTCCCTTCTGTCTTTAAAGGCGGTAAAGTCCACCTAAGGTTTAACGATGTAACCTCTTCTTGGTGCGTTTAATTTATCTCCACCTGATGAGAGTGATTAAACCTGATTAAACAGTTATATCTTCTAAGGTTTGAGCTTCCTTGAGAGAGAGAGAGAGAGAGAGAGAGAGTCGACACCATCGCTGTCATCCATCTCACACATCGCTAACTAGCCAAGGTGGCTTTCTACTCCGTTGCATTATGGGACTTCAGCAATTTTACACCGGTCTTCCTTTCACTGGAAGATGGTGACTTTTGGATGTGGCCCTGATTCACCCTTCATCACCGGAAAAAACATCACACATCCTTCTTCTCCTTCTGAAGACGGTTTGAAGGACGTTTCGCTTCGATTCATTTAGCGTCGTATGGATTTTCTTGAGCTTGTGTCCAGAAATAAAACACTGAACCGTTTCACACTCCTGCCGATACGCGCACATTAAAAGCAACCATCAAACGGTCTTGCGCTGATTGATCCAAAGCTATCGGAGCGCTAGTTTTTATTGCTAATTACCCAGACGTCCCACCTCGGCACTAACCCAAGCTTAGCGCATTAAAATACACGAGCAGAAAAGAAAAAAAAACTCTCAGAGAGGTTTATCTGCTCATAAAAAATGTACTGCAACCCATGTGTGTGTGTGCGTCCAATTCCTTAATTGGTGTTATGTCACAGGCGCTCAGTTATCAGCCGCAAAGCATGCGCTGATCCCATTGAAACACGCCATTAGCCGCTTCAGACAAGCGCTGTTATGCAGAGGTAGCCATAGACGGAGATAAGCACGTCCATCGTAAATTTATTACCACGCAGCATCAACAAGGGAGATGAGAAATTTCCTGAAATTAAGCCGAGTCTGTTGTTCCGTTCTACGGTCCCCTCCGGCTTTATTAACGCTTACGCCGACAGCCCGTTCAGGATCCATTTCACGAGTGCCGGCTTTGCTTTTTACGGCTGCTTAGAAGTGTCAGCAGGCATTAGGCTGCGTTCAGCTAAACCCTGCGTGTGTGTAACGTCGGTGACTCTGTGGAAAAGCAAAGCTGACTGGCAGTCGAAACAGACATTCTTTCACTGTGTCTAAACCGAGAGCGCTTTTTTCATTTTGATTTCATCTCCTAATTCCTACCTGAAAGACACCTCTTTTTGTGTATTAAACATCGGCACTATCCGCCTGCTTTCACCTGAACGCTTGATTGGCTAGAGTCACTTTAATTGATCGGGGGTAGTGGGTGGGGGGCTGGAGAGAGGGCGGGTTCATATTAGGGCCCTGGGATTATTTCTGAAAACACTTGACACTTGATCCCAAAGTCTGGTTCACTTGGACCACTGCGAACACAAGCATTCCAGGCTAGAGAACTGCGCTTGAGTTCGCTGCAATCGTTCCTGGACACAGTACAAATCAATTGTGCGTAGTCTGAAAGTTCCCGGAGTATGCTACCACACCTTCTCTAAGGATGCTTTCACTCCAGTCACGATTGCCTCATACCGGTCCTGGTTACTATTAATTCCACCTCCCCTTCTCGCCAGCTTTCACATTAGTAATGACGTTTTGTAGCTGAGTACAAGTCCGGACTGTCTGGGACAAATAGAAGAAAAGAACAGTTTAGCCAAAGAAAGTCCACCATCACACGATGGCAATGATTAATGATATTTTGGAGAGTAACCCTCTCGCCTACCTTAACTTGCCTTTCCTTAACTACTACTTCCTTTTCTATACCCGGATGAGATTGGCTATTTCAGAAACGATGATGATGTCGCCTTCTTAGCAGTTTTGGGGTTTTGTTTGGCATTCTGATTCGAATTGAACCCTGCCTGAGTGTACACCCTAACAGCCTTGAGGAGACCTTTAAAAGTGGACCCAAGCACGGTACAACGATCAGTGCTCAGTCATGGTATGGAGTGTTCGTGTTGTGAAAACGTACCAGAACTTGAGTTTGAGTTGTACCTGGGTGCGTGCCTAACTCCATATTGCGAAAGCACCCTAAGGGCACGGGACAGTTTTATTCCCTTGGACTTTCTTTTACACCACCATGATCCTGTCCAGGTACATCCCCGCTCACATTACTTTTTTCTATGCTTCTTGAGGGATCTGAAACTATCGTCAAGTACCGCCTCAAATGGCACTTTTCTCATGACAAGTTCTACTCAAGAAGACTCTTTTCTACTGCAACCCTGAAAATCCATGTCCTCTTTGTGCCCACATTGTGCCGAGGGGATTAGGGATTACGGAATACTTTTTGGGACGCTTAGTTTGACCGACAGCACGCAAGTTTGCTAAAGAACCACAAATGGACGTGATGGTCAGGTGTCGAGAACACAGCCACGGATATTGTCAGTGAGTTTTTCCCACTCTGATATTTGCTCTGAATATTAACCGTAGCTGTTCGATACAAGATGTGAGTCATTGTCTGTTCTTTATTGGACTGTGTGTGATGACATCACGCACACACACACTGTCTCACACACACACCATCCTTTCCCATCTTCTCCCTCCAATTTATTGATCTTTGTCTCTCATTGATCAACTGTCAGCCAGCTGGCAATACTTCTGCTCCTTAACATGCTGGCAGAGGTTCATTTGTCTGTGTGTGTGTGTGTCCACCACTTGGCCGAAGTTTAACATTACAGATCGATGAACTATTGCAGGCCTGGACAAATGAGCCGCCCCTGCCCATCAGTCTCCAGCTGGCATCCCTACCTCCAGTTGTTGATCAAACATCTATCGAGCGCTCGACTAAGAAAATGACTTAGGGGAAGCCATTCTGTGGATAAGTGCCATCCATCTGTCTATCCATCCATCCATCCATCCATCATCTGTTGATCTATTTTAGACAGAACTCGTCTTTCACATCCTGCCTCCTGTCTTACCTGGAGGGTGAAATGAATAATAATTGAGGAAATGCCCTTTCGGTGCTGCAGCCGCTCTAACCTGATATGCCCCCAGTCTAGACACTGGACTACGTGCCGTTGTGGGCGGGGGGAGGGGGGGTTATTTCGTTCATGTATCAGAGACGAATGCGATTATCCCGCAACAATGTTATCCTCAGACAAGAGGAAATAAAGAGCAGTACTTTGGACCACATTCCCGCTTTCACCTCAGTAGCACCGTACGACCCTTTCTCCACCTCAAGCTCTGGAGATGCCACACACACTCTTGGTTCATCCGCATTAATTATTATATCCATTGGGACTACGAAGCCAAATGGAACAAGAGTGTGAGCAGGAGAGAGAGAGAGACGGCGAGAGGCAGCGCTTCATTCTACTACGCATTGCTTTGAGGCCATTGCCGTTAATGATGTTTTAACATCACGATATTCCACGAGCATGAAGTTTAATAGTTATGGATGCATGTTTGAATGTTTATGCGCCTGCTTGAATCCGGCTCCGACGTTCTTTTATCGCCGTCCGGATCGCAAACAAGCACGTTCCGTCTCGTTCCATTAACGGCAACCGCGGCGGCGCTAAACAGAAGGTGTAATATATCAAACTGGTCGTAGAAGCGCAGCTAGAGGAAATAAAAGCAGACAAACAAATGAAAAAAAAACCTAAATGATGGATGGATGTACTGTGCGTAAATACGGTGATGGAATTTTTAGCAAAGGTCACTAAAATCTCAGGGACTTGTACTTTTTCAGGAGGTTATACTTTCTCTTTAACCACACAAGATGCCAGTCATTTCACGCTACGCTTATCCCTGTGGCACAGTAGGCGCATTAATAGAGGGGGCAGTGCTGCACCATGTGACACTCAAATTATGTAATTATGTGCTGTTCTAGCCCCGGCGTCCCACTAGGGTTATTCAGCAGGACAATGATCCAAAACACACCAGAAGTCCATCTCTAAATGGCTCAAAAAAAAATTCAAAAGACGATTTTGGAGCAGACTAGTCAAATCTACTTGAAAGCCCTTTCAATGTGCCTGAATTAAAACAATTCTGCAAAGAAGAGCGGGCCAAAATTCCTCCATGGCAATGTGAAAGACTCGTTGCCAGTCATCGCAAGCACTTGATTGCAGTTGTTGTTGCCGCCAAGGGTTGTGCAACAAGTTAATTAGCTTTTTAGCTTTGTCTCCGAGTGGCGCAGTGGTAAAGTGCTCGCCCTATCATCCGGTGACCGCCAGTTCGAATCCCGGGTGATGCTGTAACCTCTCGCAGCCGGCGGTCTAGAGAGAGCTGATTGGCCGAGCTCTCTCAGAGGGAAGGGATGAGAGGTACTTAGTGCTCCCACATTAATCACGGCTCTACAGCCAATCAGGAGCGTCTGTGAGCTCACGCGAGCGGAAGGAGCGGATAGCGCTGTCCTCCGAGTGTGTTACTCCGCCCCCCAAGGGTGCATGAGCGAGCAGTTCGAAAAGATGCAGTCGGGTGGCATCACGTGGTTCGGAGGAAACACGTCATAGTCTTCCTCCCTCCCGGCTGAGTGGTAGTAGTAGTAGCCTTAATGAGGGAGCCACCTAGTGACGGGGAGGAATCAGACACGACTAAATTAGTGAGAAAATCGGGGAAAAACTTTTCATAAAAAAAATTATGAATAAATAAAATGTGCAAAAGTGACATTGCAACAAAATGACATTACAAAAAAATCGCACTGAAACCACTCAGCACTTTATTCTTGAGATGTTTCGCTTCCGAGTTTCCACCTAGCCGACGTCGCTACTTAACAGTGAGGCAAACTTACATTTCGCGCATAAATCGGGTCAAAACCCTGAAGGTATTTGAAGGATCTTACCATTGATTAAACGAAAGACTAAACAGCGATAAAACAGGACGCAGAAGGACTAAGCTGATCCCGGACTATCCGGACATGGGGGCGGGAGAAGGGAGCAGAAAAGAATACACGGTGTCTTTTTTCGCAAGCTAGCAAGGCGGACGTCTTTCTTTCTTTCTTTCCTTCTTTCTTTCTCGCATTTTTCTCTCTACACCCTCATCGAACTCCCTTAGGCGCTTGTGCACTTTCTATCTCTCTCCATCTTCCTTCTCGCTCCCTCAGCAGGTAATTCGGGTCAGTTGTGGTTTTTTTTTTTTCTTTCCAGTTCCAGAGAGCTCCAGTCGCCGGTGTGTAATCAATCACGGTCTAACCATCTATCTCTGAAGACCTGCTGAGGCAAATAACATGCCAGAGAGAGAGAGAGAGAGAGAGAAAGAGAGAGAGAGAGAGACTCCATCAGTGGGTCAGGGAAGTGGACACACATTACCATTCGTCATTGCCATCGTGCAGCACTACTGGGACAGAGTTTAGATTGTGGAAAGACTGATTCTTCATCTTTTTTTTTTCTGCTGTATTATTTTACGTCAGGGGACGGTGAAAGACTGTGGTGTGTGTGTGTGTGTTTTAACCAGTGAACCGGGCTTTATTACGCAGCCCTTTGTGGACAGGGAGGAAAAATAAATAAATAAAAAAATGACGTGCATTATCATACCAGTTATTTATACTGTAAATAAATAAATAACATAAGCGTTCTGTTAAATGTCGTCTAAACATTTTCTTTGGACGGAGGAAGGAGTCTCCAGTGTCAGAGGATTGTAATCTTGTTGTGTCTGTCTCCTCAGACGTGTCTAGAGCTGGAGCGCTACCTACAGACGGAACCCAAGCGACTGTCCGAGCTCTTCGAGGACGAACTGGACCGCCTGCTGTCTCCGGACTTCATGGAAGGACACGGAGAGGATATGTCACTCAACCCGTCCCTCTTCAGCCTCGCGTCGTCCCCGCTACGCCTCGACGGAGAGCCGCTGACCTCACCGTCCACCCCGGACCCTTCCGAGCTCGGCACGGGGGTCGACGTGGCCCGGTTGAACGCGCTCACCTCGCTGACTCCGCCCTCGTCCCCGGAACTTGAGCGTCATTCTCTGAAGGCCACGCACACTCTCTGCGCCACGCCCGACGGGACTCTGATGCTGAAACTGGCCGTGGCGCGGCCGCTCTCACCCGGACCCAGCGACGGCGAGCAGGCGGGCGGCGCCGCGGGAGGCCGGGACTCGTCCGACAGCAAGAAGAGAGTGCACCGCTGCCAGTTTGACGGCTGCAGGAAGGTGTACACCAAGAGCTCTCATCTCAAGGCACACCAGAGGACACACACAGGTAGAATCTCACGCTCCCTCACACAGCACGCACAGAAAATGACTCGGAAATTACCGCAGTCAACACGACGCTTCCTCAAGGCTGCCTTGGCTCTCCGTCACGGGGTCACAGGCTTTCAGGAACCGGCTGTAGCTCTCATCACAGCCAACTTCCGTCCAGGAAGTCCCAGAGAGACCTGCCTGTGTGTGTGTGTTTGGTGTGTGAGTGTGTGAGACAGCAATTACCGAACACCAACTCACCACACGTGACCATTGTTCTGACATAAAGTAAGCCAACGTCATTTACTGTAATGAAAGTGAAATTTCCCTCCAGATGTTTTCCTCATTT